>ONZH01023973.1:0-43917 GCA_900303285.1 Rhinella marina | reverse complement strand
GTCTCACCTCTTTGGGCTCCACATAATTATACTATAAAATATTAGGCCTTATAATTGGCAACTGTACTGTGCGTTCTCTTGCAAAATTCTTTAAAATACCTGGTGTTAATACCCACCGTCTGAAAAGTTAGTACACGGCTGTGTACCTTGAACTCTAAAATATTAGGCCTTATAATTGGCAACTGTACTGTGCGTTCTCTTGCAAAATTATTTCACGGCTGTGAAGGCAAAATATTGTAACCAAAAAAAAAATAAAATGCGGAGGGGGGCTAGCGGAATAGGACGTGGACGAGGACGGGGGCGCGGAAATGCTGTTGGGGGCCATAGTTGCTGGTTGAATTATCTGAGGTAAATGATTCTCCTTTAGACGACGCTTTCCCTTTGCATCGTTCTGCGATTAAACCATAAATAACTCTCTGCATATTTATACCAAATGCACCCAGTACGAAAAAAGTCATAGAAAGTTTCCAAACAGAGACTGGAAAACATCAGTAAGTTGAAAAAAAACTGTTCGCTAAAAAAAAAAAAAAGTTAAAATAAAATTGGCAGTTGATAGTATCGAGCTATTGTCACAGAGAGACGCGATTACAACACCTTCATTTACATTCAGTACATGTCTCAAGGCATTGGAGAATGAAAACAGGCCACGGCTGGAGTATGAAATGTACCACCGCTTTGTACTGTCCGATACTGACCCGGTCCAGGGTGATGTCCAGCGAGGAAAGCAGTGGAGAGGTGGTGGTCTGCGCAGCACCGAAAAAGGCAGCAAGAGGCAGAGGGATGTCCACAGGCAGAGGAATGTCCACAGGCAGAGGGATGTCCACAGGCAGAGGCATGTCCACAGGCAGAGGGATGTCCACAGGCAGAGGGATGTCCACAGGCAGAGGGATGTCCACAGGCAGAGGACAGTTCAGACAGAGAAGTGAGGCCACAGCCAGCAGGGCCGAGCGTAACCATCCCGCTCCTATGCGTCCTTAAAGAATCCCTCATCGCAATAAGGGAGAACGCATTGCACACAGAGGAGACGGGGGCAGGAGGAGACGCAACGGAGCTACACAGTCAGACCACACTTTTGTCTGCTTCACGGTGGCAGTTGCAGGAGGAGGAGGATGAGGAGGAGGAGGACGACGTGGAGGTGGCTGTGGAAGAGGAGGAGTCCCTGTACGCCTTGGAGGTGCTTGCCTGCCCTGCCGCCAGCGTGCTATCAGAAAGGGTGTTCAGCGCTGCCGGGGGCATTATCACCGATAAGCGCAGCCGCCTGTCAACCGACAGTGCCGACAGGCTGACGCTAATCAAAATGAACAGCAAGTGGATTGACCCGGACTTTGCTTCTCCAACCGTGGAAAGCAGCCAAAAGTGAAGTGCCATGTGTATGAAGTGCCATTTCCTCCTCCACCTCCTCCTCCTCCTCCTTAACCGCCGTAGAATTGGTCCGTAAATCAGAAAAATTTTTATATTTATGGCTCACCTCTTGGGCCTCCACAAAATGTTTAAGAGGTCTCACCTCTTGGGCCTCCACATAATTTTTAAGAGGTCTCACCTCTTGGGCCTGCGCAAAATGTTACGAGGTCTCACCTCTTGGGCCTCCACATAATTTTTAAGAGGTCTCCCCTCTTGGGCCTCCACATAATTTTTAATACGTCTCACCTCTTGGGCCTCCACAAAATGTTTAACAGGTCTCACCTCTTGGGCCTCCACATAATTTTTAATACGTCTCACCTCTTGGGCCTCCACAAAATGTTTAACAGGTCTCACCTCTTGGCCTCCACATAATTTTTAACGGGTCTCCCCTCTTGGGCCTCCACATAATTTTTAATACGTCTCACCGCTTGGGCCTCCACAAAATCTTTAACAGGTCTCCCCTCTTGGGCCTCCACATAATTTTTAATACGTCTCACCTCTTGGGCCTCCACAAAATCTTTAACAGGTCTCACCTCTTGGGCCTCCACATAATTTTTAAGAGGTCTCACCTCTTGGGCCTCCACAAAATGTTTAAGAGGTCTCACCTCTTGGGCCTCCACAAAATGTTTAAGAGGTCTCACCTCTTGGGCCTCCACAAAATGTTTAAGAGGTCTCACCTCTTGGGCCTCCACATAATTTTTAAGAGGTCTCACCTCTTGGGCCTCCACATAATTTTTAAGAGGTGTCACCTCTTGGGCCTCCACATAATTTTTAACGGGTCTCCCCTCTTGGGCCTCCACATAATTTTTAAGAGGTGTCACCTCTTGGGCCTCCACATAATTTTTAACGGGTCTCCCCTCTTGGGCCTCCACATAATTTTTAATACGTCTCACCTCTTGGGCCTCCACAAAATCTTTAACAGGTCTCACCTCTTGGGCCTCCACATAATTTTTAAGAGGTCTCACCTCTTGGGCCTCCACAAAATGTTTAAGAGGTCTCACCTCTTGGGCCTCCACATAATTTTTAAGAGGTCTCACCTCTTGGGCCTCCACATAATTTTTAAGAGGTCTCACCTCTTGGGCCTGCGCAAAATGTTTACGAGGTCTCACCTCTTGGGCCTCCACATAATTTTTAAGAGGTCTCCCCTCTTGGGCCTCCACATAATTTTTAATACGTCTCACCTCTTGGGCCTCCACATAATTTTTAAGAGGTGTCACCTCTTGGGCCGCCACAAAATTTTCCATGAGCCTCTGGCCAGCCCACGGCCTCTTCCTGCCTTTTGCGGTCCTACGCATCCCTCAACATCCCCACTGCTTTACCTGCTAGACATGACACTGGGCCAGGTCGGGTCACTGACATCTCAAGCGCCAACAATTTGGGCATTTTAAGGCTTCTGCATGTGTTTGAGTTGTTTTTACATTTTAAAGAAGACATGTCTGACCACATCTCACACACACACACAATGACAATTAGGGGTGGGGTCTATTTGCTTTCCCCCTTGCCTATGCCATCTGTGGTTGTCATAGGCAACGTGATTTTAAGGGGTGCAGAATTTCATCTTTTTTTTTGTCTAGTTTGGCTTGGGGTCCATGGCAATGTAGAGGAAAGAAGGTTTCCTTGTATGGTCTCACTTTACAGAGAGGTTAGATTGTGTTTGGAGTGTATTGTTGAGAGGCTGTGATAGTGGCGTAATAGTGCGACTTGGGCGCGTTATATGCACCCAGACATGCTTCCCCTGCTGTCCCAGTTGCATTCCAGCAGTGTTGGCATCCTTTTCTGAGGTTCCAGGGTGGACTTGGTGACCTCCAAGTGGTCGAATTGAGATTTCCAAGTGGCGAGCATTTTTTTCCCATAGACTTTAATGGGATTCGATATCCGGTCGAATAGTCAAATTTCGCAGTCTATTCGAATCGAATTTCGAACTTTCGAATATTTCACTACTCGCTCATCTCTACTAGCGATCACTGTTTTCGCATAGCGTTGCTAACGAATCGCAACTTCTCTTTCACTCCTTACATACGCCAATTAGGTGAATTCGTACGCATTAGCGTACAATGTGTAGCATTAGCAAACACATTCATATGCATTAGTATACAATGCGTAGCATTAGCGTATAAATCATCAGATGCGTACTCTGTTTACGATATTGTTCTGCGCTCACGCAATTCTCCTGTGATCGCTAGTGCTGCTACATCTGTATCTTGCAGAATTTTCTAGGACATTGAGACTTTGAAGCATGATTTAGAAGAAGTAAAGCCAATAGTGTTGAGAGAACCATGGGGAAACAAATAGACTTCAATCAGAATTTAAGGAAAAAATTGATTTGCCACACATCCTAATTTACACGTACTTGGGGGTAATGAATCCTTTTTTCCTAAAATGGTGGCTACAAGTGTTACAAAATGAAAAAAAGAAGCCTGGCAAGCCTCAGTTTTGGCATTGTGGCAGTCGGGGTAAACTCAGAGCAGAGGAGGGGGGCAAAGAACCCACAATGATATATTAAAGTCTGATAAAAGCAGCAGGGTGGGTGAGGACTCCCATGAGGATTGTGCGCTGGACAGGACCAGAGAGCCGGATTGAGGTGCTGAGGAGTAAGCTGCCTCTATCATAACACCACTTCCTTCATGTCACAGCTGCGGCCTACTAACCATCATGTTCCATACAGTTGCTGCCTCCATCTTGCCACTGTCACCATCATGCCACTGCTGCGGCCTGCTGACTATCATCTTCCATAGAACTGCTGCCTCCTTTATACCACAGCTGCCATTACTCCACTGCTGAGGCTTGTCAACCATCATCTTCTGTAAGGCTACTTCTGCTGCTGCCATCATCTTGCCACTGCCACCATCATTCCACTGCTGTGGCCTGCTATCCATCATGTTTTGTATAGCTGCTGCCTCCATCATGCCTCCGCCACCATTATGCCACGGCTGCAACCTGCCAACCATCGTCTTCCATAAAGCTGCTGCCTCAATCATGCTGCTGCCTTTTCTGCCAATATGTACAATATGTTACCAATACGAACCTCGCAGAATGGTATAAATGTAAATGAGCCTAGCTAAGAAAACTAGAAAATTTGTACATGTATGGCAATAGCCGACAAATCAAGGACCACGACCAATACTTAAAAATATAAATCTTTATTACAGTTCACATCATATTTGAAATATATATCTGTGAAAAAAGCAACAAGGCAGGATGGAAAAAGCCCCATATTACTGCTACAGTATATACATGGAGACACCACTAAGTAAATGGGCAGCTAGACGGTAGTAACCATATGATACTACTCGCCTAGGCCTGTGCAGACATGCCACCCAAAAAATGAAAAAACAAAAAAACCGACAACAACAAAAGATGAAAAAATATAATAGGGTAGAAATACACAGGCTGTAATGGCTATGAAAACATGGGCAGGAGGCAGGCAAAACGGGCCAATGTCCCGGTCCTGAATAGACACAATAAAAATATCATTGTAAACAACTCCAATAACAGTGTATTACTAGCCTTAAACTGTACAGATATGCCCCCAAAATTAATTTATACAATACCAAGGTAATACCTAAAATTGTGCAGCAGGTCATAGATGTACAGGCTATAATGGCTTTCATGACATGGACAGGAACCAAATATGGTCACAAGCCACAGAAAATCAAGTATTATTACCCTTGATAGAGATGAATGCTAATACTCTACTGCCATCAACGTGAAAGCAAATCATCTACCACTACTACTATGACTATTACTACTACTACTACCCATATAGCAGGTAATCCACTGCCTTGTATGTTCCATGCTATGCTGCTTCTGGTGCCGATACTATTGCAGCCACATGCCACTATATCCGTACCTTATCCTACCACATCCACACTGTACTGCTACTGATCCCAATGAAAAGGGAAAACTTTTCTAGGCTTGTTCAGAACAAGACACATTTGGTAGAATTGTGTGTGTCATATGGGCAGGCATTCTGATCCCGTCAAGACATAATTTTGGACACTTGTTTCTCTAACAATCCACTTTTTTTGTTTTATTCCCATATCACATTGTATGTTTAAGTACCATCTGCCCCCGATAAGGGACAATTTTTGGAATAAGAAAAAGCGGTGTGTTTTTAAACACGCTGTGTGCTAACGTCGTCAAATGTGTTTACCCATAGCTGTGTATGTTTGTGAAATCAATGGACGGAAGTAGGGCGATGAGTGTGGAGGAGTAGGGCACATAATAAAATGGACAGAGAGACAATGAACATATGAAGAGAGTGAAAATGTGTATGTGTATCTCTTTTAGCCTAACTGTCCACTGCCCTGCCTCTTGTCGACAATGACACTCTGCGTATGCTGACTGCGCCAAACCTACACAGCCATGTAAACAAAATGCCCAAATCTTAGGCATGACCATACATTCTGCGGTATAGTGAAGGTCTCACCAAGTAATACATTAGCACCTACACTCCATTTAGAAATTATGGTTCCAGTGGTAGGTGAATGTGCACAATATCATATAGTTAGTACTATGGAATATTAGCAAAAAGCTTTATTGTTACTGCAGTATATTCACAAAGAGTCTGGAAAAAATAGATGCATATTGGCGGTAGATACTTCTTACATAAGACCTTCATCAGCGCAATGAGTCTCTGTAGAGACAAATGAAACAAAGAAAATATATTATAAAAACAAGCCTGAATAAAATAATAATGAAAATAATACCAGTGATGTCACCGCAGAATCACACAATAATATTTGTTATAACGAAAGCAACAACTGGTATTAGAAATCATCGGTATCAGATAGAGATGAGCGAATCTATTCGCTGCTTCTTAGATTCGTATCGAATATTGGGATTTTTCAGCTGCGAAGCAAATCCGAATATTAGGTGATTCGCTTCGCTTTTGTACGCATTCGCTACGTAGTGTGTCCTATAAATTATACGCTATTCTACGTATAATTTAGTTACTCTATACGCTGTTGCATACGAATTCAATTCAGCGATGCAGACTCCTCCCTGGCAGTTCCGCCCCTTTCTCCAGCGCAGGAGGATGACGAGGCAACTCAGGAAATTAAGTTGCGCATTCGTACGCCTCATCCCTTTTTCCCCCTTTTCAGGTTATTTGGGGAGCCCCTTGAAAGAGGGTTTTTTAAGGAACCTTTGCTGCTTTTTTTTTTACCCATTTGGATTACAATTTTACCTATGTGGTTTACAAATTGCAACTGAGTTTGGGACTCTGCTCCAGTTCTATGACAAGCGGCAGAAGAAAAGAGACTTAAACGTGTCCGTGAGCAGACTAGGTAGGTGATATTTAAAATTTTTATATTATACCTATAATAATGTATTTGCACTATTTACCATATATATGTCTCGAATATTCGCTCTGCCTCTGAGGAGTGCACGCCGCGGCCTCTCCTCGTACGTGCCTGCGTATTACGTAATCGCTTAGACAATAGTACGCTGGGATTCGTAAGCTATTTGTACGCTCATGCGTACGTCTTCTAAGAAGTTGCGTACATTTTTATAAATGAACGTTTGTTATCAGTGAGCGAATGTTCGCTAATAGCACATAATAACGTATATTTTGTACGCAAATACAACAAATCTATTCGTCGAATATACGAATTTTAGGAAAAGTTCGGCGAATGTTCGGCGAATAATTTTTTGAATGATTCGCCCATCTCTAGTATCAGAAACAACCTGGAGCATGAAAACAAATATGATGTAAAATCAATAAGAATCTGCAAGTTCTACAGCAACTCAGGAGTAGCCGTATTCCAAAGTAAATGTGATGGCATGTAAGGCCGTACATAAAAGGAGAACAAAAGTAAAGCAGTAAGATTGCTGATACCAGTATGTACACAAAATGGTTAGAAGATGGAGATGAGAGAATGGGAGAAGGGAGAGGGGGAAGGAAAGGAAACATGGCAGGAACCTGGAATAAATACCTTGAGCAGAAAGGCCATTAGAGCTGTGGATGTCCAAGTTCTGGGGGTGTGAGAAGAGGCATATTTTTGTAGCATGGACGCTAACGGACTCAATAACATCACTGGTGTCCTGAGATGTAGACAGAGAAGACAGCCCAGGGATTGTGGTGTGTCCCTACGCAGTAAGGACGAGTACATGTGACAGCCATATTGGAAACTACCAGTCTTAAAGGAAAAGTATGTAGAAGTTGAAATATGGTTTATGAATGTGAAAATGGGCAGCACAGTGGCTCTGTTGCTTGGAAGTTCTGGCTTCGAATCCGACCAATGGCAACATCTGCAAGGAGTTTGTATGTTCTCCGGTTTCCTCCCACACTCCAAAGACATACTGAGAGGGAACTTAGATTGTGAGTCCATTGGGGACAGCCAGATGCTAATATCTGTAAAGGTCTGCAGAATATAGTAGTGCTACTGTATATAAGTGCATAAAATAAATAAAAATGTACTGTAAAATAATGTAGTGTATAGAAGGAAATCAGTCAGAGCAGGAAAGGGAAGAAAGAAGGAAAAACGGACAGAAAAGGGTTGGGGGGTAGTGGGAAAGAGATGTAAAGCGTTGGGGGGAAAGGTGCCACCATAAGTATGTATCTACATTTGTATTTTCTAGAAGTATGATACCACAGAGAGGCCACTAACCTGTGTGATCTTATATAGACTGAGGAATTGTAGCAGGGGTCTATTGGTATCAGATCCAGGATTAGCCACAAAAGCAGCCACTTCTCCATCATCCACACAGGAGTAATTCGGAGCCTCCTTGTCTTTTCCGGACATTATTTGCATGGCAGACTTCAGAGATTTCCTTGAACTTCCACATGTGTCAAATATTTTATAGCCGAGAGTAATATTGGGCAGAAGGTCGGGATCTTTGTTAATCTCATCAATAGCAAAAATGAAAGCCAAAATGTTTTTATACGATTCAATCTGAACCCTGGAATATGTACAATATCATGAATGTAATGAGATAAATCATCAACACAATATACAAAGAGCGTCATTTACATTACATTTACAGCTTTGGTTCAATGATTCCACATCGTGAGGACATGAAATAATCACACACTGACCTCACCTTATGGCTGCAGTAATTTAGAAAATAATCACAGAAAAGGTGCAAAGGAAATTTGCAAATTACTGATCACAATGTGACTGTGAAAGTGACCTAAATCTACAGAACTGATGGTACTAAGACCAGGCATTCACAGAACCCATACACCTGGAATCTCTACAGGTCTGATATGGACTCCAGAGTTCTGGAATCAAAAAGCCATAAAAATAGGGCTCTCTCAAATGTTGCACCATTTGTGCAAATTTTAAGCAAATGCATTTTTTCACCACTCACTCCAGTTTTGTAATTTGGGTGGAAAAGTGGGTGTGGTTAGCTATGTTAATGAGTTACACTTCAGATTTATCATTGATGCCCCTTTCACACGAGCGGGAGACTCGCATGTCTCCCGCAACGCATCTACAGGGCTGGACTCGGCACGGACTGGGATCGCAGAGCATTATATGCGATCCCTGTCAGTGCCGAGTCCAGCCCTGTAGATGCGTTGCGGGAGACATGCGAGTCTCCCGCTCGTGTGAAAGGGGCATGAGAGTTTTGCAATCTCACTCCAGGAGGAGGGTGAAGTAGGAAAACTGGAGTAGCTTCTCTAGATCAAACTATTAGGTCTCCGGATAAGCCAAATTTATAACATGAGACATTGGATGAATGTGCCATAAAGTACTCCAATGCAAACTCAAGCAAAACTGACTTCCAATTTTCCCCTGATGATAAATCTCCCCCTATGTGTCGCTGTATGATACCTCTGTGAGGCACTTCTCTAGAAGCAGTGCAATCATTTACAATATGTACAGTGTGGTGAGAACAGAAATAAGTCCCTGAAGCAGTAATATGTACTCACTCTGTGCAGAAAAGCAATAAACAAGAAGGTGTAGAAAATACAGGAAGATTCATAATGTCCCAATGAGCAGAAATCAGTCCTCCGATAATGATGTCTCCTTCCTGATAATATTTATATTCAAACTCAACTATCAGGTCTCTCAGGTAACAGGATGAGGATCGCTGCCCAGAAACTGTAACAGGTAGAAAGATAATAAACATGTAAGATAAGGAGTAAGTGGGAGACCAAATCATCACTCATGAGATCTTCTCCTGCAGTCTGGTCACTGACAGCTCCACAGAACCTCAGCACAGAGGAGAGATGGCAGCCAGCAGCTGCTTATATTCATTACCTGGGACTGATTTACTTCCAGAGATTGTGCAGGAGAATTGTTAGAAACTGTAAAAATAATCCAAAAAAGATATGTAAAAAATATGTCAGTGTGCTTTATTTATTACTAACATAGAATTTCTTCTAGCAAACTTGAAAAAGATGTTTAAATCCATTAGAAAAGTAAGTGCCATGCATGATCCTTAGATCTGTTTAAGCTAGTTTCACACCAGCAGGTTGTTCCAGTAGAGAAGAACCTGGATACGGCATAGCCTCAAAGCGTGGCCTGCCCGCCGGACTCTATTGACTATAATAAAAACAGAATATTTGACCACTCCCAGGTATATGTGCCAGGACTGAACCAGATATATGTTGGAACAGTCTTCTGGTTGTCTCCAAACGCTAGTGTGAAAGCAACCTTACACAATTTAAACCCTGAAAGTAATATAGCACCAGATATAGTTATATGAGAGATGAGCAAACTTTTTGAAATTTGCTTTGTGTCTGATACGGTGAATTGAGCGCCAGCTGTAAGATAAATATCAGGGATTACATTGATGATGTCACAGTTGTCCCTACTGACAAATTTTGTAGTTTTCTTTGAAGAGCTTTAGTGTATGACTGATGAGCTGCCACTACTTGAGCTCGAAAAAACAAATGCTTCCTTCTGAGGCAGTCTTGTACATTATATGATTAACCGCTTTATGCTGCTCATACAGACACCCTAACATCTTCTAGTTGCAAGTTCTGGAGGGAGTTATTTGCCACATAATAATGGCTGAAGTGTGAAGACAGTCTCCAGGACATGGTCTGCATCTTCTGCAAGCCAGCATACTTTTTCAAAAACATTTTCCCAACTACAGTACAGACCAAAAGTTTGGACACACCTTCTCATTCAAAGAGTTCTCTGTATTTTCATGACTATGAAAATTGTAGATTCACACTGAAGGCATCAAAACTATGAATTAACACATGTGGAATTATATACTTAACAAAAAAGTGTGAAACAACTGTAAATATGTCTTATATTCTAGGTACTTCAAAGTAGCCAACTTTTGCTTTGATTACTGCTTTGCACACTCTTGGCATTCTCTTGATGAGCTTCAAGAGGTAGTCACCTGAAATGGTATTCCAACAGTCTTGAAGGAGTTCCCAGAGATGCTTAGCACTTGTTGGCCTTTTTGCCTTCACTCTGCCCAAAACCATCTGGATTGGGTTCAGGTCTGGTGACTGTGGAGGCCAGGTCATCTGGCGTAGCAACCCATCACTCTCCTTCTTGGTCAAATAGCCCTTACACAGCCTGGAGGTGTGTTTGGGGTCATTGTCCTGTTGATAAATAAATGATGGTCCAACTAAACGCAAACTGGATGGAATAATATTCCGCTGCAAGATGCTGTGGTAGCCATGCTGGTTCAGTATGCCTTCAATTTTGAATAAATCCCCAACAGTGTCACCAGCAAAGCACCCCCACACCATCTCACCTACTCCTCCATGCTTCACGGTGGGAACCAGGCATGTAGAGTCCATCCGTTCACCTTTTCTGCATCGCACAAAGACAAGGTGGTTGGAACTAAATATCTCAAATTTGGACTCATCAAACCAAAGCACAGATTTCCACTGGTCTAATGTCCATTCCTTGGGTTATTTAGCCCAAACAAGTCTCTTCTGCTTGTTGCCTGTCCTTAGCAGTGATTTCCTAGCAGCTATTTTACCATGAAGGCCTACTACACACAGTCTCCTCTTAACAGTTGTTGTAGAGATGTGTCTGCGTGTGGCATTGACCTGGTCTCTAATCTGAGCTGCTGTTAACCTGCGATTTCTGAGGCTGGTGACTCGGATGAACTTATCATCCGCAGCAGAGGTGTCTCTTGCTCTTCCTTTCCTGGGGCGATCCTCATGTGAGACAGTTTCTTTGTAGCGCTTAATGGTTTTTGCGACTGCATTTGGGGACACTTTCAAAGTTGGCCACTCGTTTTTCTTTACTTAGCTGCTTTTTTCTCGCCATAATACAAATTCTAACAGTCTATTCAGTAGGACTATCAGCTGTGTATCCACCTGACTTCTGCCCAACACATCTCATGGTCCCAACCCCATTTATAAGGCAAGAAATCCCACTTATTAAACCTGACAGGGCACACCTGTGAAGTGAAAACCATTTCAGGTGATTACCTCTTGAAGCTCGTCAAGAGAATGTCAAGAGTGTGCAAAGCAGTAATCAAAGCAAAAGGTGGCTACTTTGAAGAACCTAGAATATAAGACATATGTTCAGTTGTTTCACACTTTTGTTAAGTATTAGAGATGAGCGAGCATGCTCGTCCGAGCTTGGTGCTCGTTCGAGTATTATGGTACTCATAAGTGCTCGCTGCTCAGACGAGTATCTCGCCATGCTCGAGGAAATAGCATCTTCTGCATTGTGCATTTTTGGCGCCTATAAACTCAGCCAATCACAAGCCAGGAGACTCTGTGGTACACCCAGCATCACGTGGGGCCCTTACATGTCGATAGCAGGGGTTGCCTGGCCTGATCAGGTGACCCTGGAATATACTAGTGACTGCCCGCGGTTTTCGGCTCAGATGCTGCCTGGATGTCGTTAGGGATAGAGCTGCTGCGTTTCAGGGAGAGTGTTAGGGCCTACAGTTAGTTCTTTGTTAGGCAAGAGTGATCTCAAAAGAACCCAACAGCCCTTCTAAAGGCTACAAGACATTTTTTTTTGTGTCCTGGCTGGGCTGGCTGGCAATAGTAGTGCAGGTATCGCCATATAGAACACTTTTTTTGTTTTATCTCAGTGATACAAATCCATTTCATACAGCAGTGTGGAACCATTCTGTGTGTCACAGTTCAGCTGTCCACTCACCACAAACCACAATCCGTATTTTCTGTCCAGGTGACCCGTACTGTACGTCGCGTAATTAAAAAAGGTCTTTTGCTTTCACTGATACAGCTACATTATAAAAATCTCTGTGCGACATTTGTCTGGGTTGCAGTCAAAATAGCCACCGTCAGCAGGGGCTGAGTTTGCTCTCTGATAGTTTTTGCACGTCACGTTAAAAAAAAAAAAATATATATATATATATATATAAAAAAAAATATATAAAAAAAAAAATATTTAAAAAATTAGTTTTTTTGTTGTTTTATCTCAGTGATACAAATCCATTTCGCACAGCTGTGTGTAACCATTCTGTGTGTCACAGTTCAGCTTTTCAATCAGCATCAACCACACTCCGTATTTTCTGTCCAGGTGACACATTCTGTACGTCACGTCAGTAAAAAAGGTCTTTTGCTCTCACTTATACAGCTACATTACAAAAATCTCTGTGCGACATTTGTCTGGGTTGCAATTAAGCAGACCAAGTCTGCCTAATCTAATAGTTCCGTGTAATTGCTCCATACTGCACGGTACGTAATAACATACATAATTTTGCTCTAACCTATCCACCTATATATTTTCTTGTTCAGAATGAACAAGTTTGTGGGTTTCAGTACACCAGGCCCATTTATTTAATTTTTATTTATATAATACACTTATATACAGAAAATGTTGAACCCAAGGGCTAAGGGTCGAGGACGAGGGCGTGGGCATTCAATTACTGCAGGGGGCAGAGGCCGTGGTCCTGGGCAGGGTGAGACAGTACCTGCTGATGAGGGAGCAGGGGAACGCCGCAGAGCTACACTTCCTAGCTTCATGTCTCAACTTACAGGGACACGTGGTAGAGGACTGTTGAAACCACAACAGTGCGAACAGCTGATGTCGTGGATTGCGGACAATGCTTCAAGTAATTTGTCCACCAGTCAGTCTTCCAAGCAGTCCACCCACGTTACCCAATGGAGCACTCCTCTGGCTCCTTCACCTCAACCTACTTCCCCCCCAGTCTGCACCCTCCCAGGAAAATTTGGAATGCGATCCGGCATACTCTGAGAACTGTTTTCTGGACCCTTCCCAGAGTCACAAACCACTTCTTAGGTTGCTGCTGACCTCGTTCCCGATGCCCAAGTTTTCCAACTGTCGCAGTCTGTGGGTGATAATGATGACAATGTTGACTTAGTGGAAGAAGTTTGTAAAGAGGTGTCGGACGATGAGGAGACATGGTTGTCAGACAGTGGTGAAGTTGTTGTCAGGGCAGGAAGTCCGAGGGGGGAGCAGACTGAGGAATCGGAGGATGACGAGGTGACTGACCCAAGCTGGGTTGATAAGCCGAGTGTAGACAGTGCTTCTGAGGCGGAGGCGAGTGCTGCACCAGAACAGGTTGTAAGAGGCAGTGGTGTGGCCAGAGGGAGAAGCAGGGCCAGAGCTGGTGCATCAAAAACAAATGTTTCACGTAGTAAAGCTCCCGTGGCAAGGTCTAGATGTTCGCAAGTCTGGAGGTTCTTTATGACCGACGGACTGTGGTGTGCAACTAGTGCCACACCAGGATCAGCAGGGGTGCCACCACTACTAGCCTAGCCACCACCAGCATGCGCAGGCATATGAGTGCTAAACTCCCCACTCAATGGAACCAAGGCCGTTCACCACCTCCTGCGGGTCACACCACTGCAACTTCCCCTGTGTCACTCGCTGCCTCTGCTAGTCAACCCCCTGCCCAGGACCCCGGCACGAGTGCCTCCAGCCGGAAAACCACACTTTCGCCTCCACAATCCTACACAGCGTCCACCAATGTGTCCCAGCGCAGCGTTCAGCTGTCTTTACAGCAGACGCTGGAGCGCAAGAGGAAATACAGTAGCACCCACCCACCCACCCACATGCCCATGCCCTCAACGTCCACATCTCCAAATTGCTGAGCCTGGAGATGCTGCCCTATAGGCTGGTAGAGACCGAGGCCTTTCGCAACCTCATGGCGGTGGCTGCCCCTCGGTATTCGGTCCCCAGCCGCCACAATTTTTCCTGATGTGCCGTCCCAACCCTACACCAGCACGTGTCGCAGAACATCATCCGTGCCCTGACCAACGCTGTTTCTGAAAAGGTCCACCTAACCACGGACACATGGACAAGTGCTGCCGGGCAGGGACACTATATCTCACTGACGGCACATTTGGTTAACTTGGTGGAGGCTGGGACCGAGACTGACACTGGGGCCGCTCATGTACTGCCCACACCGAGGATTGCAGGGCCTACCTCGGTCACGGTCTCTCAGACGTACTATACCTCCTCCTCAAACCCCTCCTCCAGCGAATTACCATCCGTGGGCAAGGCGCCTTCATTCGGTAGCTCTAAGCACAGCAGCAGTGCCGTGGGTAAGGGCCAGCAGGCGGTGCTCAAACTGCTGAGCTTAGGTGACAAAAGGCACACCGCCCAAGAGCTGTTACAAGGCATCACGGCGCAGACTGATCTGTGGCTGGCACCGCTGAACCTCAAGCCAGGCATGGTTGTGTTTGACAACGGGCGTAACCTGGTGGGGGCTCTGCAACTCGACAGAGTGACACATGTGCCATGCCTGGCCCACGTGTTCAATCTAATAGTTCAGCGGTTCCTCAAGACATACCCCAATCTGTCTGATTTGCTCACCAAGGTGCGCTTCATCTGTGCACTTTTCCGCAAGTCGACCACAGATGATGCCACTCTCAGGGCAGCGCAGTGCCGCCTACAACTGCCCGCTCACCGACTGTTGTGCGACGTGCCCACAAGATGAAATTCGACATTAAACTTGTTATCCAGAGTTTATCAGCAGCGCAAAGAGATTGTAAACTGCCAGATGTCAACTTCCACCAGAACTGGTAGTCAGGTCAGTCAGATTCCTCAAGTCTACAATGAGGAGTGGATGTGGATGTCTGATATCTGCCAGGTGTTGAGCAACTTTGAGGAGTCAACACAGATGGTCAGCGGCGATGCCGCCATTATCAGCCTCACCATCCCGCTGCTTTGCCTGTTGAAAAACTCACTGCTCAGCATGAAGTCGGATGCTTTGCGCTTGTCACAAGACACGGTGGAGGAAGATACGTCGCTTGATAGCCAGAGCACCCTCTGGTCTGTTTCTCAGCGCATATCGGAGGAGGGGGATGAGGATGAGGAGGAAGAGGAGGAGAATATTGGTGAGACAAAAGAGGGTGCCAATGCTCAGTCCTTCTTAACTCTTGAGCGTGTATGGGCTGAAGAGGAGGAGGAGGAGGAAATGGAGAGTCAGGCCAGTGAGGAGAGGGAATTCTTGCATGTTGGGACTCTGGCGCACATGGCAGACTTCATGTTAGGCTGCCTATCCCGTGACCCTCGTGTTAGAAGTATTTTTTCAAACACCGATTACTGGGTGTTCACTCTCCTGGACCCACGGTACAAGCACAACCTTTCCACTCTCATTCCTGCAGAGGAAAGGAGTATGAGAGTGAATAAATATCAACAGGCCCTGGTGCACAAGCTGAAACAATCCTTCCCATCTGACGCCGCTAGCGGCAGAGGGCATGGTTCTGTGGGCCAAGTAGCGGGGGAGAGGAGGCGAGCAGGCAGCTTGTTCAGCACTGACAGGGGAACGCTCTCCAAGGCCTTTGTCAGTTTTATGTCACCCCAGCAAGACACTGTCACCTGTCCCCAGTCTAGGCAGAGTAGTGGGGAGCTGTACAGAAAGATGGTAAGGGAGTACCTAGCTGACCATACCAACGTCCGTAGCAATCACTCTGCTCCATACAACTACTGGGTTTCAAAGCTGGACACGTGGCCTGAACTGGCGCTGTACGCCTTGGAGTTGCTGGCCTGCCCTGCCGCTAGCGTGCTGTCAGAGCGGGTATTCAGTGCAGCTGGTGGCGTCATCACTGATAAGCGTACACGCCTGTCAACTGACAGCGCTGACAGGCTGACGCTTATTAAAATGAACAAAGCCTGGATTTCACTGGAATTCAAATCTCCTCCGGGGGCAAAGCAGCTAAAGATTTACATTACTTATGTATCCGATTCCTCTTCTCTACTCCTCCTACTCCTCCTCCTCCTCCTCCTTGTCGTCTTTGCCTAATGCTGACCAAAAAAACGCCATTTTTCAGAGGTCCAACTGGCACTCTTTTACCACAATTTTTCAGGAGGGCCCCCTACAGGCCCTCTCTTCAAACAATTTTTACGGAGGTCCACCTACAGGCCCTCTCTCTGAATATTTTTTCTGGAGGTCCACCTACAGGCCTTCTCTCTAAACAATTTTTTCGGAGGGCCCCCTACAGGCCCTTTCTCCCAAATTTTTTTCCGGAGGTCCACCTACAGACCCTCTCTCCAAACAATTTTTCCGGAGGTCCACCTACAGGCCCTCTCTCCAAACAATTTTTCCGGAGATCCACCTACAGGCCCTCTCTCCAAACAATTTTTCCGGAGGTCCACCTATAGGCCCTCTCTCCAAACAATTTTTCCGGAGGGCCACCTACAGGCCCTCTCTCCAAACAATTTTTCTGGATGTCCACCTACAGGCCATTTCTCTAAAAATGTTTCCGCATTGTTAACTACAGACAGTGTAAAACAATGTTTCAGGAGCGTCAAACAGTCAGTCCAAAACAATTTTTCAGGAGGCGCAAGTACCGACATTTAAAATTATTTATTTTTTTTGCTGAGGGTTGACTTTATGTACTCCGAAAAGAAAAAAAATTTTGGAAGCTCCACAAAAGATATTTCACTGCATTCTCAGATGGACAAAGTCATTGGTGGTGTAACCGCCATGCTGTGTCAGGCTAATTATTTGGGTGCTTCACCAGCTACCGCATACTAACTTAGTCACTCTGTTGTTACAGCCGCCATACAGGGCCACAAAAAATGTTTATGTGGTTCGCCTGCTCCCGCAGTGTTACTCGCTCACTCTGTTGTCACCACCATAGTGGTTTGCACTATAGCAGCCCAAGTCTGCACATTCCCCTTTTTATCTCCAAGTGATCTATACTGCACGTCACATAATAAAATAGGTTCTTTTGCTCTCAGTGATACAAATCCATTTCATAAAATCCTTTCTTTCTCTTTAACTGATCTATACTGAACGTCACTTTTAAAAATACGTCTTTTTCCTCTCTCCAAACTATTTTTCCGGATAGGTGCCATATACGGTATTAAACTGAGAAGAATACATAGAACACATGCCCCTGAGTATTTCACATACTCTGACCGATTCTGACCCTGGGGCCGCTCATGTACTGCCCACTTGGAGGATTGTGGGGCCTACCTCGTTCACGGTTTCTAAAAATTACTATGCCACTTCCTCCAACCCCTCCTTCTCCACCTTCAAATTACCATCCATGCTTCACCTCCTGCTACCTCAGTCTAACTTTGTCACTCTGTTGTCACCGCCATGCTGCGTCAGGCTAAATTTTTGGGTGGCTCACCTGTTACCTCATCTAACTTGGTCACTTGTTGGTGTCACCGCCATGCTGTGTCAGGCTTATGCCTGCATCGTGTGGCTGGGGATAGGAGAGCAGTGCCAGCATGGGCATGGGTGATGGACCTTCATTGCACCTAATTGGGTGCTTCTCTATATATTTCCACCATGCCATGTACATAAACTAATAAAAGGAAAAACAAAAAAAATGATAAAACTATTTTACAGAAGGGTCAACTACAGACACTCCTAAACAATTTTACATGAGGGAGTGTCTCCCCGTCTGCCATCGTGTTCGGTCAGGCTGTCAGTAGGTACACCACCTCTGTCGTCCGCAGAAGCGGCCACTATGAGGAAGGCCACGGCAAGAACATCCCCTTTTCAATTGAGATCAAGTGTAGAATTGTAGGAGGATGACACTTTTCTTCCGCAGTGGATTCACCTTACCCTTTATCATTGCCAGACAACAGTTGGTGAAAAAGTAATTGGCAATGATGAAGAAAATGTAACGGTGCAGTGGACCGTCTGTGATGCAAAACCTATATATTCCCACCATGCCAGCCATGGGTTGTACATTAAGGAATAACAGGGAAACAAAAAAAAAATTTTACAGAAGGGTCAAGTACAGACACTCCTAAACAATTTTTTAGGAGGGTCAACTTTGGACACTCCAAAACAAATTTTTGGGAGGCTCGCCTACAGACATTTGACTGCTACCTCAATCTAACTTGGTCACTTGTTGGTGTCACTACGCTGTCACCATGCTGTGTCAGGCTTATTCCTGCGTCGTGGGGTGGGGGATTGCACAACAGTGCCAGCATGAGCAGTGGTGTCACCTGCAGGCGGTGATGGACCTTCGTTGCACCTAGTTGGGTGCTTCCCTAACATGTGATGGGCATGTGCCTCGCCTTTCTTGGTCTGGGTTAGCACAGTTTCCATGAGGGTAACCACCAAGCTGTTGCAGGAGAATTTGGGGTAATGGTGGGATTAGGCAGCCTCAGAGGCATCCATGCATGCTGCTCCTGCTGTTTCCTGTCCATTTCCGTGGTGTTTCCATCATTTTCTGATGTTTCCAGGTTTTCACCCAGCCTTCCCTAGGCAGAGCCTTGGTCCCCTGCAAAAATGCTCGAGTCTCCCATTGACTTCAATGGGGTTCGTTACTCGAAACGAGCACCCGAGCATCGGGAAAAGTTCGACTCGAATAACGAGCACCCGAGCATTTTAGTGCTCGCTTATCTCTATTAAGTATATAATTCCACATGTTAATTCATAGTTTTGATACCTTCAGGGTGAATCTACAATGTTCATAGTCATCAAAATACAGAAAACTCTTTGAATGAGAAGGTGTGTCCAAACTTTTGGTCTGTACTGTACATTCATCAAATGTGTCATGCAGGGAGCATGTGTTAATTTAGAGATGAGCAAATTTTTCAGAAATTTGATTCAGATTAGCTTCAATTCCCAAAAAGATTTTATTCGATCTGATTTTATTCATGATGAATCACATTTAAAAAAACAGCTATTTTCAGGCTGCAGAGATCCTGTATATTGGTGTAGAACATGTGCATTGCAGAAACATGCACAGGTAGTCCACTCGGGTAGTGAAATAGTTACTTTGCCTGTGTATGACTGGCAGTTGACAGGCATCACTCTTAGAATCATTTCACAAGTCACTTATTTAGTCAGTTACGGGGCCAAAATTGACTAAAAACTCAAGTGTGAACTGATTCTTATATGTCAATGTTAGTGTCAAGTATAACGAATCATGCAATGGATTGTACTATAGCGTGAAAGAGCACATTCCTTTTACACATTCAATTGATTCCACATACCGTAGATTTCTACAGAACCTGTTCTGATACCGACTGATACAAGTAGTGGCCCCATGACAGACTGGAGAGGGTGGCAGCAGTCAGTTTGTGTTGACGTGTTGAAAAAAACAAAAAAAACCCATCTTTTGGGCCTCCGCCTTTACATGGTAAACATTTGCTCCATAATCCATCAGTATTGATAAGGTAAAAAATAAAAATAAAAAACAGGAGTGGATCCAATACAGAGATGACACGTGAATGGAATATTTGCATGTCTTCTATGTTTTGTACCCTCTCCTGCGTTTGGATTCCAAATCATGCGAGTATCTGAGAGAGTGTGTGATACTGGCTTTATGGATGTTCCAAAGACAGGATCCATTGTGTTCCTTATTTTTTCGTCCTTCTGACAGATCAGAAGGGTATAATACACTGGGATGTCAACAAGGCTAAACAGGGACAATAGTGGACCCATCATTGAGTGGGGAGGGTGGCAACCGCATGAAGAGTCAATACAATGGCTTAGCCGCAGAATAGTGAGGTAACAACCGCATGAGGAGTCAATGAAGTGGCCCAGTTAAAGAGTGGTGAGGTGGCATCTGGATGAGGAGTCAACATAGTGGTCAGTCACAGAATAGTGAGGTGTAAACCGCATGAGGAGTCAAAGCAATAGCCTAGTTACACAGCGGTGAAGTGGCAATAGCATGATTAGTCAACACGGTGGCCCAGGTACATTATGAGAAGGATGGAAACCGCATGAGGAGTCATCACAGTGACCCAGTTGCATAGTGTTTAGGTGGTTATCGCATGAGGAGTCTTCACCGTGGCCCAGTCACATTATGGGGAGGGTGGCAACCACATGAGAAGGCAAAATAGTGGCCCAGTTACCTACTGTTGAGGCTCATTTTCAAAATGTCAGTCTCTCCACATTTTGTGTGGAAAGACAAGTTTTCCTTGGTTTTGCTATGCTCTTAACAAACTAAACACCCGCTCTGATGCCATACTACTGGCCACATAGGAAAGCTTGTCCAGGCAAAAATCGACTGTGGCTACCCAGTAGTCCAGGGGATCTTGGATGTGGGGTGGGAGGGTGAAGTCCAAGTATGCCATCACCTGCTGGATCAGGTTCTGCTCCATGTCCTGCTGTTGCTGCTTATTAAAAACTCTAGATTTAAATTGTTGCTGATGGAGCTGGTGCTGCTCCTGCCCCCCCTCCAGCTGCCATGGCAGTGGAAAGTGAGCTCAGTGGCCTCCTCAAAGGGCCTGAACAAATGGCAGATGTCAAGCATGAGCTGCCACTGGCAAAGTCAAAGTTACACAGGGGAGTGCTCCTATCCTCTTGCATCATCAATAAATCATTTATGGTCTCCCTGATGTATTGCAAATGTGTGAAAGACTTTAGGAACTGCTTTATAACCTGATTAAAGACATGTGTCATGCATGGTGCATGGGTTAGCCCTCCTTGATACAGCACTGACACAATGTTCTTCCCATTGTCAGTTACCATGGTTCCGGTTTTCAATTGGCGAGGAGACAGCCAGGACTCAATTTCTTGATGAAGGACATGGAGCAGTTCCTCTTCTATGTGACTCCATTTGCCCAGGCAAACCTGGTACAAAACAGTGTGACACCACTGTGCTCTGCTCAGGTAGTATGATGTAGGAGCAGTCAAAATTAGGCCTTGAGTAGTCTGAGGACAAGGTAAAAGATGATGAGGCAGAGGAGGACAATAGCACAGGTCTCATAGCTTGAGAATGTGGAGGTGGCAGTGCTGTCAACTGGCCAAGTTGCTGGTCTTGCTGGGCAGAAACCAGCACTACAGGCTCAATGACTGTCCCACCTTCAGTTCAACATACATGTGAAGGACATGTACTGCCTTTTTGGAGAAGTAATGATGGCTTTGGACTCTCTAACTTGGCTCGGCCCAACCATCAGTCCACCAAATGGAAAAGAAAGGACTGTAGTAACTGTAACTGTGCCAGGAACATGTTCAGCTTCTGTGCCGTTGCATGATTGCATGCATACTGTTGACTTCTTGCAATTGTCTTTGTGATCAATTGCTGATGAAACGAGTGACGAGGAATAGGAGGATGAGCAGGAGCATCAGGACCAGTAGATGATTGGAAAGAAACACAGCTTCCTTCGACTGAGGTGGTGGAGCCTTGACTGAAGGAAAATGGGAGCAGCCACTAGGTGATGCAGCTGTTGCTGTGTCAGGCCATACCACTATGTACGTTAACACCACTGTTTTTCCAGGCCACATTACGGTGATGCTGCATGTGTTAATACAGGGCTGTTATGCCAATTAGAAATGAGCAAATTTTTAAAAAATTTGATTTGATCAGTTTGTCGAATTTTCTAAAAATATTTGATTCTATCCGAATGAATGTGTAGCAAATTGCGTTAAAAACGGCTATTTCCTGGCTGCAGAGATCCTGTATAGTGGTGTAGAACACTGTGCCTTGAAGTAACATGCCTAGGGAGTCTGTTGTGGTAGTGAAAGAATACTGTGAGCCAGTATGACATGCAGATAACAGGCATAGCTCTTAGAATCCCTGCACACTTTACGTATTTGGGCAGTTATGGGGCCAAAATTGACCA
Organism: Rhinella marina; assembly: GCA_900303285.1. Taxonomy (NCBI): domain Eukaryota; kingdom Metazoa; phylum Chordata; class Amphibia; order Anura; family Bufonidae; genus Rhinella; species Rhinella marina. Next base: position 21,658 of record ONZH01023973.1, on the reverse strand, counting down.
AATAACTCAGGTGTGAATTCAGCCTTACAGGTCAATGCTAGCGCCAGCTATAAAGAACCGTGCAGAGGCCCAAGATCCTACTGTAGTAGAAACTGTTCTATTAAACGCTTATACAAGCACAGCCCAGTGAAGATGACAGTGGCGGCAGTAGCATCATCAGCAAACCACTGAGTGGCACAACAACAGAGTGCAGAAGTGGCAGCAACAGTAGCATCATCATCAGAAGGCCATAGAGTGGTTCAATGACAGAGTGTAGAAGTGGTGAGAGCAGCATCATCAGAAAGCCATAGAGTGGCACAACTGCACATTATGGAAGCAGCAGCAGCTGTAGCAGCATCATCATCCAGGAGGCCATAGAGTGGCACAATGACAGAGTGTTGAAGTGGTGGGAGAAGCATCATCAGCAGGCCACAGAGTGGTACAATGACAGAGTGCGGAAGTAGCAGTAGCAGCATCATCAGGAAGCCACAGTGTGGCATAACAGATTGTCGAAGTGGCAGCAGCAGTAGCATCATCGGTAGGCCACAGAGTGGCACAATGACAGAGTTTGGAAGTGGCAGCAGCAGTAGCAGCATCATCAGAAGTTCATACAGTGGCACAATGATAGAGCATGGAAGTGGTGGGAGCAGAATCATCAGGAAGCCACAGAGTGGCATAATGACAGATTGTGGAAGTGGCAGCAGTAGCAACATCATCAGGAGGCCACAGAGGGGCACATTGACAGAGTTTGAAAATAGCGGGAGCAGCATCATTACGAGGCTATAGAGTGACACAAACACAGAGTGTGGAAGTTTCAGTAGCGGAATCAGAAGGCCATAGAGCGGCCTAACGACAGATAGCGGAAGTTGCAGCAGCAGTAGCATCATCCGCAGGCCACAGAATGTACAGTGACAAACTTTAGAAGTGGCAGCAGCAGGAGGCAACAGAGTGGCACAATGACAAAGTTCGAAAGTGGTTTGAACAGCATCATCATGAGACCATAGAGTCGCACAATGACAGAGTGTGGAAGTGGCAGCAGAAGTAGAAGAATCAGGAGGCCACAGTGTGGCACAACGACAGAGTGTGGAAGTGGCAGCAGCAGTAGCTGCATTATCAGGAGGCAAAAGAGTCGCACAATGATAGATTGTCAAAGTGGCAGCAGTAGTAGCAGCATCATGAGGAAGCCACAGAGTGGCACAATGACAGAGTGTGGAAGTGGTGAGTGCAGCATTATCAGGAAGCCATAGAGTGGCACAATGATAGAGTGTGAAAGTGGCAGAAACAGCAACATCATCATCAGCAGGCAATAGAGTGGCATAATGTCAGAGATTGGAAGTGTTGGGAGCAGCATCATCAGGAGGTCATAGAGTGGCACAATGATAGAGTGTGGAAGTGTCCGCAGCAGTAGCAGCATCATCAGATGACCATAGAGTGGCACAATGCCAGAGTATTGAAGTGGTGGGAGCATCATCATCAGTAGGTAATAGAGTGGCACAATGACAGAGGGTGAAAGTGGCAGCAGAAGAAGCAGAATCAGAAGGCTACAGTGTGGCACAACGACAGAGTGCGTAAGTGGCAGCAGCAGTCGCAGCATCATCAGGAGGCCCTAGAGTGGCACAATGACAGAGTTAGGAAGTGGTGGGAGCATCATCATCACGAAGTTATACAGTGCCACAATGACAGTGTGGAAGTGACAGCAGCAGTAGCAGAATAAGAAGGCCACACAGTGGCACAATGACAGAGTGTGGAAGTGGCAACATCAGTTGCAGCATCAGCAGGTCACAGAGTGGAACAGTGACAGAGTGCAGAAGTGGCAGCAGCAGTAGCAGCATCATCAGGAGGCCATAGAGTGGCACAATGACAGAGTTCGGAAGTGGTGGGAGCAGCATCATTGCAAGGCCATAGAATGGCACAACGACAGAATGTGGAAGTGTCAGCAGCAGTAGCAGAATCAGGAGGCCACAATGTAGCACAACAACAGAGTGCGTAAGTGACATCAGTCGTAGCAAAATCATCAGGGGGGAAATAGAGTGGCACAATGACAGTGTGTGGAAGTGGTGGCAGCAGCATCATCAGGAGGTCAAAGAGTGGCATAACCACAGAATGTGACAGTGGCAGTAGCATCATCATCAGGAGGCCATAGACAGAGTTTGGAAGTGTTGGGAGCATCACCATCACTAAGTTATAGAGTGGCACAATGACAGAGTGTGGAAGTGGCAGTAGCAGCATCAGCAGGTCATAGAGTGGAACAACGACAGAGTGCAGAAGTGGCAGCAACAGTAGCAGCATCATCAGGAGCCCATAGAGTGGCACAATGACAGAGTTTGGAAGTGGTGGGGGCATCATCATCACAAAGTTATAGAGTGGCACAATAACAGTGTGGAAGTGGCAGCAGGAGTAGCAGAATAAGAAGGCCACAGAGTGGCAGAACAACAGAGTGCGGAAGAGGCAGCAGCAGTAGCAGAATCAGGAGGCCACAGTGTGACACAACGACAGAGTGTGGAAGTAGAAGCAGCAGTCGCAGCATCATCAGGAGGCCATAGAGTGGCACAATGACAGAGTTCGGAAGTGGTCGGAGCATCATCATCACGGAGTTATAGAGTGCCACAATGACAGTGTGGAAGTGGCAGCAGCAGTAGCATAATAAGAAGGCCACACAGTGGCACAATGACAGAGTGTGGAAGTGGCAGCATTAGTAGCAGCATCAGCAGGTCAAAGAGTGGAACAGCAACAGAGTGCAGAAGTGGCAGCAGCAGTAGCAGCATCATCAGAAGGCCATAGAGTGGCACAATGACAGAGTTCGGAAGTGGTCGGAGCAGCATCATCACAAAGCCATAGAATGGCACAACGACAGAATGTGGAAGTAGCAGCAACAGTAGCAGAATCAGGAGGCCACAGCGTGGCACAACAACAGAGTGCGTAAGCGGCATCAGTAGTAGCTAAATCATCAGGGGGGAAATAGAGTGGCACAATGACAGTGTGTGGAAGTGGTGGCAGCAGCATCATCAGGAGGTCAAAGAGTGGCATAACCACAGAATGTGACAGTGGCAGCAGCAGTAGCATCATCATCAAGCCACGAGTGGCACAACAACAGAGTGTGAAAGTGGCAGCAGCTGTAGCATCATCATCAGGAGGCTATAGAGTGGCATAATGACAGAGTTTGGAAGTGGTGGGAGCATCATCATCACCAAGTTATAGAGTGGCACAATGACAGTGTGGAAGTGACAGCAGCAGTAGCAGAATAAGGAGGCCACAGAATGGCACAATGACAAAGTGTGGAAGTGGCAGTAGCAGCATCAGCAGGTCACAGAGTGGAACAACGACAGAGTGCGGAAGTGGCAGCAACAGTAGCAGCATCATCAGGAGGCCATAGAGTGGCACAATGACAGAGTTCGGAAGTGGTGGGAGCATCATCATCACGAAGTTATAGAGGGCACAATGACAGTGTGGAAGTGGCAGCAGGAGTAGCAGAATAAGAAGGTCACAGAGTGGCAAAACAACAGATTGCGGAAGAGGCAGCAGCAGTAGCAGAATCAGGAGGTCACAGTGTGACACAATGACAGAGTGTGGAAGTGGCAGCAGGAGTAGCAGCATCAGCAGGTCACAGAGTGGAACAACGACAGAGTGTGGAAGAGGAAGCAGCAGTAGCAGCATCATCAGGAGGCCATAGAGCGGCACAATGACATAGTTTGGAAGTGGTGGGAGCAGCATCATCACAGGGCCATAGAATGGCACAAAGACAGAATGTGGAAGTGGCAGCAGCAGTAGCAGAATCAGGAGGCCACAGTGTGGCACAAAAACAGAGTACGTAAGTGGCATCAGTAGTAGCAACATCATCAGGAGGGAAATAGAGTGGCATAATGACAGTGTGTGGAAGTGGTGACAGCAGCATCATCCGGAGGTCAAAGAGTGGCACAAGCACAGAATGTGACAGCGGCAGCAGCAGTAGCATCATCATCAAGCCACGAGTAGCACAACAACAGAGTGCAAAAGTGGCAGTAGCAGTAGCAGCATCATCAGGAGGCCACAGAGTGGCACAATAACAGAGTGTGGAAGTTGCAGTAGCAGAATCAGGAGGCCACATTGTGGCAAAACAAAAGAGTGTGAAAGTAGCAGCAGCAGTAGCAGCATCATCAGGAGCCATAGAGTGGCACAATGACAGAGTGTAGATGTGGTGGCAGCAGCATCATCAGGTGGCCATAGAGTGGCACAATGACAGAGTGCGGAAGTGGAAGCAGCAGTAGCAGCAGCATTAGGAGGCTATAGAGTGGCACAATGACAGTGTAGAAATGGTGGGAGCAGCATCATCAGTAGGTCAAAAAGTAATGGAACGACTCAGTGGAGGAGGCGGTAGAAGTGGTATCATCAGGAGGCCACAGAGTGGCACGACGACAGAGTGTGGAAGTGTCAGCAGCAGTAGCATCATCAGCAGGAGGCCAGAGATTTGGACAATTCAAGAGTATTGAAGTGATGGGAACAGCATCATCAGGAGGCTACAGAATAGCACAACAACAGAGTGTGGACATGGCAGCAGCAGTAGCAGAAAAAGAAGGCCACAAAGTGACACAACATCAAAGTGTGGAAGTGGCAGCAGCAGTAGCAGCAGCATCATAAGGCCATAGAGTGTCACAGTGAGAAAGTGTGAAAGTGGTGTGAACAGTATTATCAGGAGGCCACAAAGTGGCACAATGACAGAGTGCTTAAGTGGCAACAGCAGTAGCAGCATCACCAGGAAGCCATAGAGTGGCATAATGACAGAGTTTGGAAGTGGTGGGAGCATCATCATCACGAAGCTATAGAGTGGTACAATGACAGTGTGGAAGTGGCAGCAGCAGTAGCAGAATAAGAAGGCCACAAAGTGGCACAATGACAGAGTGTGGAAGTGGCAGTAGCAGCATCAGCAGGTTACAGAGTGGAACAACGACAGAGTGCGGAAGTGGCAGCAGCAGTAGCAGCATCATCAGGAGGCCATAAAGTGGCAAAATGACAGAGTTCAGAAGTGGTGGGAGCATCATCATCACGAAGTTATAGAGTGGCACAATGACAGTGTGGAAGTGGCAGCAACAGTAGCATAATAAGAAGGCCAGACAGTGGCACAATGACAGAGTGTGGAAGTGGCGGCAGCAATAGCAGCATCACCAGGAAGCCATAGTGTGGCACAACGACAGAGTGTGGAAGTGGTGGGAGCAGCATCATTGCAAGGCCATAGAATGGTACAATGACAGAATGTGGAAGTAGCAGCAGCAGTAGCAGAATCAGGAGGCCACAGTGTGGCACAACAACAGAGTGCGTAATTGGCCTTAGTAGTAGTAACATGATCAGGAGGGAAATAGAGTGGCACAATGACAGTGTGTGGAAGTGGTGACAGCAGCATGATCAGGAGGTCAAAGAGTGGCACAACCACAGAATGTGACAGTGGTAGCAGCAGTAGCATCATCATCAAGCCACGAGTGGCACAACAACAGAGTGCAAAAGTGGCAGCAGCAGAATCAGGAGGCCACATTGTGGCAAAACAAAAGAGTGTGGAAGTGGCAGCAGCAGTAGCACCACAATGACTGAGTGTGGATGTGGTGGCAGCATCATCATCAGGAGGCATTGAGTGGCACAATGACAGAGTTCGGAAGTAGTGGGTGCAGTAGCAGCATCATCAATAGGCCACAGAGTGGCACAATAACAGAGTGTGGAAGTTGCAGCAGCAGAATCAGGAGGCCGCATTGTGGCAAAACAAAAGAGTTTGGAAGTGGCAGCAGCAGTAGCACCACAATGACAGAGTGTGGATGTGGTGGCAGCAGCATCATCAGGTGGCCATAGAGTGGCACGATGAAAGAGTGCGGAAGTGGAAGCAGCAGTAGCAGCAGCATCAGGAGGCTATAGAGTGGCACAATGACAGTGTAGAATTGGTGGAATCAGCATCATCAGTATGTCAAACAGTAACACAACAACTCAGTGGAAGAGGTGGTAGAAGTGGTATCATCAGGAGGCCACAGAATGGCACGACGACAGAGTGTGGAAGTGGCAGCAGCAGTAGCAGAAAAAAGAATGCCACAAAGTGACACATCAGAGTGTGGAAGTGGCAGCAGCAGTAGCAGCATCATCATAAGGGCATAGAGTGTCACAGTGAGAGAGTGTGAAAGTGGTGGGAACAGTATTATCAGGAGGTCACAAAGTGGCACAACGAAAGAGTGTGGAAGCAGCAGTAGCATCATCAGGAAGCCACAGAGTGATACAACGACAGAGTGCAGAATTGGCAGCAACAGTAGCATCATCAGAAGGCCATAGAGTGGCTCAATGATAGAGAGTGGAAGTGCTGGGATCCACATCATCAGCAGGCCATAGAGTGGCACAGCTACAGATTTTGGAAGTGGCAGCAGCAGTAGCAGCAGCATCAGGAGGCCACAAAATTGAACAATGACAGTGTGCAAGTGGTGGGAGGAGGCTTTAGAGTGGCAGAATGACAGAGTGTGGAAATGGTGGTAGCAACATCATCAGAAGGCCATAAAGTGGCACAAGGACAGAGTGTGGAAGTAGCAGCAGCAGTAGCAGGTTCATCAGGAGGCCACAGAGAGGCACAGAGTGTGGAAATGGTGGAATCAGAATCATCAGGAGGCCAAAGAGTGGCACAAAGACAGAGTGTGGAAATTACAACAGAAGTAGTAGAATCAAAAGGCTACCGAGTGGTTCAACAATAGAGTGTGGAAGTGGCAGCAGCAGTAGCAGCATCATCAGGAGGCTTTAGAGTGGCACAAAGACAGAGTGCAAAAACTGGCAGCAACAGTAGCATCATCAGAAGGCCATAGAGTGACAAAATGACAAAGTGTGGAAGTGGTGGGAGCAGCATTATCTGAAAGTCACAGAGTGTAACAACGACAGAGTGTGGAAAAGGATCCTGTCTTTTGAGCATCTGCCTTCACATGGTCAGCATTTGGTCAGTAATACATCAGTGGATTAATAAATTTTCCCTGGAAACAAATACCTAAAAGTGGACTCATGTTGTAGGTGGGTCTAAATGGATAGGAGATGATGAAAGTACGGTGGGGTGTGGGGTGGGGGGTGTTGTGTGGGGCTGTGGAGTCAGCAATACCATTGATCAAAATACCACAAACCACAATACCGCACAATATATTTGCCCAAAAAGCTGTCCATCTCAGTTGCCCATTAAGAGAGGCCATTTTCTCTCCTCTTCCACTCGTCTCTGATTTGGAGCAGGGGGCTTAGGAGGTGAAATGCCGGACACAGTTGAATTCAGTAGGGGCATGTCACTGGCCAGATTCTCAGAGATAGTTACTAGTGTTGATCGAGCACCAAAGTGCTCGGGTGCTCTGCAGAGCACAATGGAAGTCAATGGGCGGACCAGAGCACAAAACCAGGCACCCCCTGCTCTGTAGAAGGGAGGGTGTCTGGTTATAGGAAAAGATCAGAAAATGATGGAAACACCGCTGAAATGGTTTGGGAACAGCATGGAGAGGATGTCTGGATGCATCTTTTACTCTCAAGTATTTAGGATGTTCAAACATTATACAACAGACATAGTTGAGGTAATATCACCATCACTAATGGCAGAAAAAAATTACACAGGTATTTAGAATGTTCAAACATTATACAGCAGACATAGCGCAGATAATGTTGCCTTGATTAGAGGCAGAAAAAATTACACCGGATGCCAGGTATATAGGATACAGAAACGTTATAATGCACACGCTGCACAGGTAGTCTTTAGATCAGGCAAACTTGCGCAATTTTGCCCCCCCCCCAAAAAAAAATAAAAAAATAAAAATATATATATATATATATATATATTGCAGCCAGATATAATAGCCCTTAAAAGGGCTTTTGGGTCTTTTCAACAGAAAAACTAGCCCTGCCTAGCCAATTTCTATCCCTACACTATCTGTCCCTCCTTGCAGCTTTTCCTGACTAAGACTTAGCCGGTTCACGTGTCACTGGGTGCTATATAGCCTCCCCGCACTCTAATTGGCTAATTAGCATGCGGGGAGGGGACTCGAGCATGGTGCTCGGCTGAACACTGCGTTGTCCCGAGTGCCGCCATGCTCGACCAAATATCGTTTTCGGCCGAGCATGCTCGCTCATCACTATTAATTACCACTAATAGCTTATGTACCCAGTCAGCGGGAGAGATGGGTTCTAGGGTGACCCCCAGGGCATCTGCCCAGCATAATATTTCACTGTAAGGCCTATGGCCAATCCACCCCTGAGTGGATCAAAAGCGGAGATAACATGTGATTTGAAAGTTTGCATGTCTTCTATGTTTTGTATGTACTCTTGCTTTTAGCCTCCAAATCATAAGCATATTGTGCTAAAAATAGGGACCATGTGAAAGGGCCTTACAAATGCTCCAAAGACATGATCTATTGTGTTCTTTTCCATCCTTCAAACAGATCTGAAGAAGGGTAAAATAAATAGTAGTGATGATCGAGCACCCGAGCATAATTGAAGTCTATGGGACTAAACCAGGCACCCCAGGCAAAAAAGTACACATACACTACTTACCTTCCCCAGCAGCTTCCGATGTCTTCCAGCAGGAAGAGAGCATGCAGAGTGGTAAGTTTTACCACAGCGCCACCTGCTGGAGGGAGGAATCACGAGTCCAGAAGCACACTACAATAATTCAAGGTGTAATTTGTTTTATTCACCAGCAGAGAGCGCATGGAACTACAGTTTTATACTGTAGTTCCTTTCAATGTAAGGAAGAGGCTCCGCTGCTGAGGAGGAGAAGAAGCCGGAGGAGGAGGTTAGTGGTTTGTTTGTTTGTTTGTTTTTTTTCTATTTTGCAGGATCGTGAATGCTGAGGACTACTTCGGATTCGGTGTATTACATCAAACCAGCTTTTATATTTTTAAAATAAAATAGTCAAACAGGGGTCTGGGGGAGTATTTATTTCAATAGAATATCTTATAAGTGTGTGTGTGTTTTTTTTTTTTTTTACAACACTGCAGTTTTAGTAATCACAGCTATCTACAGACGGCCCTGATTACTAATACTGGGCTTAGTGCTTGCCGGTATGGCCAGCACTAACCCCGACATCTATTACCTTGGCACCCACCGCCACCAGGGGTGTCGGGAAGAGCCGGGTACCCACAGGACCAGACCTTTTAAATTTAGGGTCCATTTCTGGGGCAGCGGCAGGCTGTTAAGGTTAGGCTGGGAAGGGCCAATAACCGTGTCCTTTCCCATCCTAGTGCTAGACTGCCACTGCTGGTTGTATATGGCTGGAGAAGGAAAAAAAGGGGGGACCCTGTGCCATTTAAAAAAAATAATAATTAAATCATTTTAAAAAAATTGTGTGGGGTCCCCCCCTTTTTTCCTTCTCCAGCCAGATACAACCAGCAGCGGCAGCCTGGCACTACCAGGGTGTGATGGGACATGGTTATTGGCCCTTCCTAGCCTAACAGTAACAGCCTGCCGCTGCCCCAGAAATTGACCCTCAATTTAGAAGGTCCGGTCCTGCAGGTACCCAGCTCTTCCCAACACCCCTGGTGGTGGTGGGTGCCAAGGTAATAGATGTCGGGGTTAGTGCTGGCCATATCGGCAAGCACTAAGCCCAGTATTAGTAATCAGGGCCATCTGTAGATAGCCGTGATTACTAAAACTGCAGTGTTGTAAAAAACAAAAACAAAACACACACACACTTATAAAATATTTTATTGAAATAAATACTCCCCCAGACACCTGTTTGACCATTTTATTTAAAAAATATAAAAGCTGGTTTGACGTAATACACCAAATCCGACGTAGTCCTCAGCATTCACTATCCTGCAAAATGGTCATGACGGATCTGTCTTGGTGCGGGGAGGGGACTCGAGCATTGCAGTGGACCTGAGTGCAGGCTTGCTCGGCCGATCAGCGAGTTCGGCCGAGCATGCTCGCTCCACACTAATAAATAGTCATCTCAACTAGACCAAACAAGGAAAATATTGTCTCCCGCATAAAGTGGGGAGGGTGGCAACAGCATGAGGAGATGTGATGAACTGCATCCCGCAGCCCTGCGTATGCTTAAGTGGGGATCATGCGGTACAGTTTAATCTTTGACTATAAGCCGTATGGTTCAATCTTTGACTATAAGCACTTGACATTCCCTGCCCCCCTCGGGTTGTGTAAAGTTACGTATGGCACGGTTTTTCACAGACACCTCCTGTCTACGTGGGCACAAGAAGGCACGGAAAAGGAGAGAGGGTAGCCCACGTGATCCTTGCATGGTGTTGTGCTCACTCACAATCCTGACCGGCTGAGAGACCCTTATTAATAACACGAGTGAAACCTAGTCAACAATATAATCAACCCAGTAGTACTGCCACCAGCTTTTGTTTGATATAATTGCGGTCTGTTAAAGGATTATATCTAGTGTTCAGCGAGCATGCTCGGCCAAACTCGCTGTTCGGCCGAGTATGCCTATGCTGGGGTCCGCTCAGTGTTCCGCCGAACACCGAGTGTACTCGAGCGCAATGCTCGAGTCTCTTCCCCACACATTTGTACAGGAGAGTACTGGCATTCACTGTAATGTTGATTTGTACGCTAATGCTACGCATTGTGCGCTAATGCGTACAAATTTGTATGCTAATGCTATGCATTGTACGCTAATGCATACAAATTTGTATGCTAATGCTACACATTGTGCGCTAATGTGTAAAAATTCAGTTAATTAGCATACTTTTGCGAGTGAAAGGAGTAAAAGAGGAGAAGTCGCGATTCTGACCTTTTTCTATTAAACAGACACGCTCCCCTCTTCCGAGCGGGGGGTGCCTGGTTTAGTCCCATTGACTAACATTATGCTCGGGTGCTAGAGCTAGCACCCGAGCATACGAGCACAGAGGTGCTCGCTCAACACTAATTATATCGGATCAGTAGCCAACCCGGGGTAGCATATAACAATATTACCAAGAACACAAATATGGGATTCGTGGATCGAGATAACAGAACAACTGAAGATTAAATTTACTATTTAATCGCCTTAAGGGCTCAATAAACAAAAACACTATACACACAATGAATATGTACAATGGTCCGATTACAGTTACAAGGAGAGTAGAGGGTACAAACAAGATAAACAGATTGTAAAGTCAGTTACCAGTAGATGTTGTGCTTTGCTGTAGTCACGTGAAAGGCAGTGATGTCAGCGGGTTCTTGGCCCTTTTCTAAGACTGTCCATGCAGTGACCTTTCCTTAGAACAAGACGCTGGTCTCTGCTTAGTTCAGCATTATTATACCTTTCCTGTCCCCGCCCCATCTGCTCCCAGGGGTGTCACACTCCCTCCCCCCTTCCCTGCAGCGGATCCAGGAAAATCTCCAAAACCTATGGTCCATAACATCCCACTGGTAGGTTCGATCATGACGGAACCTGCGCCAGTGGGTCCGCCTCGTGCCAAGGCATGTTATGAGACCAAACACAGCTAAGCTACTGGGTTTATTTTAGAAGTTACACATATCTCCCCAACCATGGATCTTAGAACCTTAGAAGTTACAGTGCCACGTCCCGATCGTGTTCAGGGTTGTAGAACTGTCCACGGGCATTGGCAAATTCTTATGAAATTGCAGAGCCGGCCCAGCAGCAGAGATCCCTTTGAATTTGCTGAGGGGTTATAAATTATCAGCAGGCTTCCTCCTGAAAAGTTGTCAGGCTCCAGTCAGGCTAGGAAGGTGCAAAGTTCCTCGCATCCTGTTTTTATTGTACTCATGGTGGCCATATGTGACATGCCTGTGACACAAAAGGGGGTTGGCAGAGGATCATAAGTCATATTCCTCACACCTCCCCCGTTAGAAGGCACTAGTGGGTAGCACTTTCCGGTGTCCCCCCGTGTGCCTGTCCCCAACCACCCATTGCTATGATAACCCATCGGTGTTACCGTGTTCCCGGCCCTTCTTGTGGTGAATGGAAAACTGGCTCCAGTGTAGCAATCTTCCATTCGTGCTGGATATGGTGCGCAACCAACTGAGGGGATTGTGGTCCGTCTTCACAATGAAGCCACGCCCGTTCAAGTAGGGCTGCAGATGCTGCAGGGCTGATACAATTGCAAGGCATTCCTTCTCCATCGTGGAATAGGCCACCTCCCTCTGGAGTAGCTTCCGGCTCAGGTACAAAATGGGATGGTTGTGGCTAGTGATGATCAAGCACCCCAATGTTCTGGCCGAACACTAGGTGGTGCTCGAGTGCTTGACCGAGCCCCCAAGTACAATGGAAGTCAATGGGAGAAGACCAGGCACCCACTGCTCTACAGAAGGGAGGGTGTCTGGTTCATAGGGAAACGTGAGAAAATGGTGGAAACACCACAGAAATGGTTAGGGAACATCATGGGGAGGATGTTTGGATGCATCTTGGACACCGAAGTCGCTGCTATTAACAATGATATCCGAGTATTACGCCACTTTTACGGAATGAAAATAAGATAACACCGATTTTAGAGGAAATATTGTTAGAAAACATATTTACTTGTACAAAAAGAGCAAGTGCTGTCAAATATTACACGGATGAGGCACTCCGATACAACCGGTATATCACATAAAGGAGGGCCTCATTCACATTGTGGTACAATTGTTCATGACGTGGGACTAGACTCATAAAATCTATGTACAAAGAGAAAGGGCTGCCAAAAATTAATAGGAACAGGCATTACAATACACCCTTTATTACACATAAAGGAGGACACAACCCGTGAAAATTGGAGAATTTGGATTGATGGCCTGTTGCTGACACTCCAAAACAATAGAGGTGACATGCTGCTGTTGCTGCGTAGACTATAAAAAAATTAAGGGTGACATGCTGCTGCCGAGCAGACCATCCAAAAAATTAAGGGTGACACGCTGATGCTGAGCTGACTGTCTAAAAAATTAAGAGTGACACGCTGATGCCGAGCAGACCGTCAAAAAAATTAAGGGTGGCACACTGCTGCTGAGCAGACCGTCAAAAAATGAAGGGTGACATGCTGATGCCGAGCTGACTGTCCAAAAATTTTAAGGGTGACATGCTGCTGCCGAGCAGACCGTCAAAAAAATTTAAGGGTGACACGCTGATGTCGAGCTGACCGTAAAAAAATTTAAGGGTGACACGCTGATGCTGAGCTGACCGTAGAAAACTTGATGTGACATTCTGCTGCAGAGCAGACCGTAAAAAAAATTTAAGGGTGATACGCTGATGCCAAGCAGACCGTAAAATATATTTAAGAGTAACACGCTGATGCCGAGCTGACCCTATAAAGCTTGATGTGACACTTTGCTGCAGAGCAGACCGTAAAAAAAATGTAAAGGTGACACGCTGATGCCGAGCTGACCATACAGAGCTTGATGTGACACTCTGCTGCAGAGCATATCGTAAAAAAAATTAAGGGTGACACGCTGATGCTGAGCTGACTGTACAAAGCTTGATGTGACATTCTGCTGCAGAGCAGACTGAAGAAGAAAAGATCAGGGGCACGGGTTATGTTTCTGGACACATGCTGGTGTAAGGCAGGAATGGCACACCGGTAAAAATAGTGGTGGCTGGGGACTGCGTAACGAGAGACAGCCGCCACCATCAGGCTGCAAAAAGCCTCTGTGTCCACCAGCCTAAATGGCAACATTTCCAGTGGCAGCAATTTAGAAAGTTGCGCATTTAGAGGTATGGCCTGTGGGTGGGTGGCAGGGTATTTGCGCGTGCGCTGCGGTAAGGACATTTGAATGCTGCGCTGGGACACTGTAGTGGGCGTCCTGGCTGATGTTTCCTGTTAAGCTCCAGGTGCAGGGCAGGAGGCATCTGGGCCTGCGTCTTGGACAGCAGGTAACAGAGGGGAAGAGGAGGTAGTGGTGTGACCTGCAGACACAGATCGTGGACCCAGGTGTTCGGCCTCCCTTTTAGGGTGCTTTTCTGACATGTGACTGATCATACTGGTGGTGGTAAGGTTGCTGGTGTTTACGCCCCTGCTCATCTTGGTACGGCACAGGTTGCAAATTACAATCCGTTTATCGTCAGTACTTTCCTCAAAAAAATGCCAGACTGCAGAACAGCTAACCCTTGGCAAGGGAGCTTGCCACAAGGGGCTGCACCAGTGAACAGTTGCGGGCCTGGTTGGCGTGGCCTGCCTCCTTCCTTTTTCCATCCTACTGCCTCTTCCAGCCTGTTGCGGTGCTATTGATTCCTCCCCCTCTGTACTGCTGTCCTCGCTCGGCTTGCCACCTTCCCAAGTTGGGTCAGCGATTTCATCGTCAACCACCTCCTCTTCCACTTCCTCCTGCTCCTCCTTCTGACATGGTGAGCTAACAAGACCCTGACTTAACTGTGTCTCATCCTCATCAACAACCTCTTGAGACGCTAATTGCCCTTTTATTGTCAACTGTGTCTCTTTTATTGTCAACTGTGCATCATCATGCACCTCGTGAGATGCTACTTGCTGTTCCCCACCGTGAATGCCAGTACCTTCCCACATGCTAATTGGCTAATTAGCGTGCGGGGAGGGGACTTGAGTATGGCACTAGCGCATATGTGGTGTTCAGCCGAACACCGCGTGTTCACGAGCGCCGCCATGTTCCGCTGAATAGTGTATTCGGCCGAACATGTTCGCTCATCACTACCACCTAGTGTTCGGCCAGAGCACCCGAGCATCGCGGTGCTATATCATTACTAATTAGAACTTTTTTATAAAACTCTTTGTATTTTAGTTGTACAGAATCCAAACGGTTCCATAGGTTGTCTGACTGTGTAAAGTAGGCCGCCTACCAGCACAGCTTAGAAATGTTTGGAAAGCGGAAGGGTCCCACTAGCAAACATAAGACCCAGACCTTGTCATCCAAAAGTAAGAATATGACTAGCAGCAGTAGCACAGGTACCAATAGTAGTGGTAGTAGTAGTAGAAGGAGCACTGCACACTTCGGCAGTAGTCTTGAGCGAGCATGCTCAGCCGAACTCACTGTTAGGCCGAGAATGCCTACGCTCAGGACCGCTCTGTGTTCGGCCAAACACCGAGTGTACTCGAGCTAAATGCTCTAGTCTCTTCCCTGCATGTGCGGGAGAGTACTGGCATTCACTGTAATGCTGATTTGTACGCTAATGCTACACATTTTATGCTACAAATTTGTATGCTAATGCTACGCATTGTACGCTAATGCAAACAAATTCAGTTAATTAGCATACTTTTACGAGTGTAAGGAGTAAAAGAGGAGAAGTCGCGATTCTGACCTTTCTCTATTAACCAGACACCCTCCCCTCTTCCGAGCGGGGGGTGTCTGGTTTAGTCCCATTGACTAACATTATGCTTGGGTGCTCGGCCGAACACTCGAGCACCCCCTAATGCTCGGCCAGAGCACCCGAGCATACGAACACATAGGTGCTCGCTCAACACTATTCGGCAGATAGTCTTGAGATTCTCCCTCATTACTTTTTAGGGAGCAGTCAGCTTTTGGAATGCCTGGAAGTGGAGGCTCGTGAGGAGGTGAGGAACCCTGTGCGCAGTGGTAGTATTAGTAGTGGCACTTGTAGCCAGGGTGATGGAGGTAGTGGCAGTGGTGATGGGGGTAGTGGCAGTGGTGGCACACTCACAGAAGGGAATCTACAGGTGGGCAGAGGAGCTAAACATGAGGTATCACAGTCTGATAAAAGTAGAAGGGAGATAGAGGAGTCTTATAATGATGATTGTATACTAGACAGGATCTGGGAGCTGGATCGGGTGGTGAGGAGGAGTTAACATCAGAAGATGAGAATGGTTGTAGTGGCAGCAACAAATGTCAGAGGGGAAGTAGAGACAGACTTGCTTTGGGAACTGGGGGGGCCACAAGTAGCATGGGGGCAGATTCAGGGCTGAAGCATGCACCTCTGGAGGGAGGGAGTGAACATCTGGCGTCTGAAAGTTCTTTTCCAATCTGCTAGAAGATAGCAGCACTGTGCAGGCTCTGCAAGCAGAAACTGAGCCATGGGTCAAAAGACTCAAACGTAGGCACTACTGCTCTGTGGAACCACATGAAGCGATGTCATCCCATACGGTTGTCAAAACAAAATGGCTGCCAGCTTTTTTTTTTCAGTAGCTATATATATATATATATATATTGTACTTTATATCTTTTAAATAATATACAGCAAAAGTTAAGTTTGAAAGGAGGGAATTACACAGTGCTTTGAATTGATAGAAATTAACCCTCTACAACATATGTGAGTTTACAGTGATTTTCTGGCTGCCAGCTACCACAAGAAGAGTTTGCTCCTTCTCCTGGGCTCCCTTGCGGTAGCCATCCCATCACAATGGGCAGTACTAGGTCTTTCACGTACTCCTTGTAATTAGAGATGAGCGAGTAGTGAAATATTCGAAAGTTCGAAATTCGATTCGAATAGACTGCGAAATTCGACTATTCGACCGGATATCGAATCCCATTAAAGTCTATGGGAAAAAAATGCTCGCCACTTGGAAATCTCAATTCGACCACTTGGAGGTCACCAAGTCCACCCTGGAACCTCAGAAAAGGATGCCAACACTGCTGGAATGCAACTGGGACAGCAGGGGAAGCATGTCTGGGTGCATATAACGCGCCCAAGTCGCACTATTACGCCACTATCACAGCCTCTCAACAATACACTCCAAACACAATCTAACCTCTCTGTAAAGTGAGACCATACAAGGAAACCTTCTTTCCTCTACATTGCCATGGACCCCAAGCCAAACTAGACAAAAAAGAAGATAAAATTCTGCACCCCTTAAAATCACGTTGCCTATGACAACCACAGATGGCATAAGCAAAGGGGAAAGCAAATAGACCCCACCCCTAATTGTCATTGTGTGTGTGAGATGTGGTCAGACATGTCTTCTTTAAAATGTAAAAACAACTCAAACACATGCAGAAGCCTTAAAATGCCCAAATTGTTGGCGCTTGAGATGTCAGTGACCCGACCTGGCCCAGTGTCATGTCTAGCAGGTAAAGCAGTGGGGATGTTGAGGGATGCGTAGGACCGCAAAAGGCAGGAAGAGGCCGTGGGCTGGCCAGAGGCTCATGGAAAATTTTGTGGCGGCCCAAGAGGTGACACCTCTTAAAAATTATGTGGAGGCCCAAGAGGTGAGACCTCTTAAAAATTATGTGGAGGCCCAAGAGGTGAGACCTGTTAAACATTTTGTGGAGGCCCAAGAGGTGAGACGTATTAAAAATTATGTGGAGGCCCAAGAGGGGAGACCCGTTAAAATTATGTGGAGGCCCAAGAGGTGAGACCTGTTAAACATTTTGTGGAGGCCCAAGAGGTGAGACGTATTAAAAATTATGTGGAGGCCCAAGAGGGGAGACCTCTTAAAAATTATGTGGAGGCCCAAGAGGTGAGACCTCGTAAACATTTTGCGCAGGCCCAAGAGGTGAGACCTCTTAAAAATTATGTGGAGGCCCAAGAGGTGAGACCTCTTAAACATTTTGTGGAGGCCCAAGAGGTGAGCCATAAATATAAAAATTTTTCTGATTTACGGACCAATTCTACGGCGGTTAAGGAGGAGGAGGAGGAGGTGGAGGAGGAAATGGCACTTCATACACATGGCACTTCACTTTTGGCTGCTTTCCACTGTTGGAGAAGCAAAGTCCGGGTCAATCCACTTGCTGTTCATTTTGATTAGCGTCAGCCTGTCGGCACTGTCGGTTGACAGGCGGCTGCGCTTATCGGTGATAATGCCCCCGGCAGCGCGGAACACCCTTTCTGATAGCACGCTGGCGGCAGGGCAGGCAAGCACCTCCAAGGCGTACAGGGACAGTTCCAGCCACGTGTCCAACTTGGATTGCGAAGACCCAGTACAGTTTGTTCTCCACTATCCGGACAACACGTGTGTCCCGGGAAAAGCAGCCCAGCATGAAGTCAGCCATGTGTGCCAGACTCTGAATAGGTATGACGTCACTGCCCCCACCAGAAGGATCACTTGCCATTTCCTCCTCTTCCTCTTCCGCCTCCTCTCCGCCCCATCCGCGCTGAACCAATGGGACGCGCACAGCCTGACTGCTACCCTCGCCGCCAGCATCCTCCTCCTCTTCCACAGCCACCTCCACGTCGTCCTCCTCCTCCTCATCCTCCTCCTCCTGCAACTGCCACCGTGAAGCAGACAAAAGTGTGGTCTGACTGTGTAGCTCCGTTGCGTCTCCTCCTGCCCCCGTCTCCTCTGTGTGCAATGCGTTCTCCCTTATTGCGATGAGGGATTCTTTAAGGACGCATAGGAGCGGGATGGTTACGCTCGGCCCTGCTGGCTGTGGCCTCACTTCTCTGTCTGAACTGTCCTCTGCCTGTGGACATCCCTCTGCCTGTGGACATGCCTCTGCCTGTGGACATCCCTCTGCCTGTGGACATTCCTCTGCCTGTGGACATCCCTCTGCCTCTTGCTGCCTTTTTCGGTGCTGCGCAGACCACCACCTCTCCACTGCTTTCCTCGCTGGACATCACCCTGGACCGGGTCAGTATCGGACAGTACAAAGCGGTGGTACATTTCATACTCCAGCCGTGGCCTGTTTTCATTCTCCCAATGCCTTGAGACATGTACTGAATGTAAATGAAGGTGTTGTAATCGCGTCTCTCTGTGACAATAGCTCGATACTATCAACTGCCAATTTTATTTTTAACTTTTTTTTTTTTTTTAGCGAACAGTTTTTTTCAACTTACTGATGTTTTCCAGTCTCTGTTTGGAAACTTTCTATGACTTTTTTCGTACTGGGTGCATTTGGTATAAATATGCAGAGAGTTATTTATGGTTTAATCGCAGAACGATGCAAAGGGAAAGCGTCGTCTAAAGGAGAATCATTTACCTCAGATAATTCAACCAGCAACTATGGCCCCCAACAGCATTTCCGCGCCCCCGTCCTCGTCCACGTCCTATTCCGCTAGCCCCCCTCCGCATTTTATTTTTTTTTGGTTACAATATTTTGCCTTCACAGCCGTGAAATAATTTTGCAAGAGAACGCACAGTACAGTTGCCAATTATAAGGCCTAATATTTTAGAGTTCAAGGTACACAGCCGTGTACTAACTTTTCAGACGGTGGGTATTAACACCAGGTATTTAAAGAATTTTGCAAGAGAACGCACAGTACAGTTGCCAATTATAAGGCCTAATATTTTATAGTATAATTATGTGGATGCCCAAGAGGTGAGACCTGTTAAAAATTTTGTGGAGGCCCAAGAGGTGAGCCATAAATATATACATTTTTCTTATTTACGGAGCAATTCTACGGCGGTTAAGGAGGAGGAGGAGGAGGAGGTGGAGGAGGAAATGGCACTTCATACAGATGGCACTTCACTTTTGGCTGCTTTCCACTGTTAACCTCTTAAACCTTTTGTGGAGGCCCAAAAGGTGAGACCTGTTAAAAATTATGTGGAGGCCCAAGAGGTGAGACCTGTTAAACATTTTGTGGAGGCCCAAGAGGTGAGACCTGTTAAACATTTTGTGGAGACCCAAGAGGTGAGACCCGTTAAAAATTATGTGGAGGCCCAATAGGTGAGACCTGTTAAACATTTTGTGGAGACCCAAGAGGTGAGACCGTTAAAAATTATGTGGAGGCCCAATAGGTGAGACCTGTTAAACATTTTGTGGAGACCCAAGAGGTGAGACCCGTTAAAAATTATGTGGAGGCCCAATAGGTGAGACCTGTTAAACATTTTGGGGAGGCCCAAGAGGTGAGACCTGTTAAAAATTATGTGGAGGCCCAAGAGGTGAGACCTGTTAAACATTTTGTGGAGGCCCAAGAGGTGAGACCTGTTAAACATTTTGTGGAGGCCCAATAGGTGAGACCTGTTAAACATTTTGTGGAGACCCAAGAGGTGAGACCCGTTAAAAATTATGTGGAGGCCCAATAGGTGAGACCTGTTAAACATTTTGTGGAGGCCCAAGAGGTGAGACCTGTTAAACATTTTGTGGAGGCCCAAGAGGTGAGACCTGTTAAAAATTATGTGGAGGCCCAAGAGGTGAGCCATAAATATATACATTTTTCTTATTTACGGAGCAATTCTACGGCGGTTAAGGAGGAGGAGGAGGAGGAGGAGGTGGAGGAGGAAATGGCACTTCATACAGATGGCACTTCACTTTTGGCTGCTTTCCACTGTTAACCTCTTAAACCTTTTGTGGAGGCCCAAAAGGTGAGACCTGTTAAAAATTATGTGGAGGCCCAAGAGGTGAGACCTGTTAAACATTTTGTGGAGGCCCAAGAGGTGAGACCTGTTAAACATTTTGTGGAGACCCAAGAGGTGAGACCCGTTAAAAATTATGTGGAGGCCCAATAGGTGAGACCTGTTAAACATTTTGTGGAGACCCAAGAGGTGAGACCCGTTAAAAATTATGTGGAGGCCCAATAGGTGAGACCTGTTAAACATTTTGTGGAGACCCAAGAGGTGAGACCCGTTAAAAATTATGTGGAGGCCCAATAGGTGAGACCTGTTAAACATTTTGTGGAGGCCCAAGAGGTGAGACCTGTTAAAAATTATGTGGAGGCCCAAGAGGTGAGACCTGTTAAACATTTTGTGGAGGCCCAAGAGGTGAGACCTGTTAAACATTTTGTGGAGGCCCAAGAGGTGAGACCTGTTAAACATTTTGTGGAGGCCCAAGAGGTGAGACCTGTTAAAAATTATGAGGAGGCCCAAGAGGTGAGACCTCTTAAAAATTATTTTGAGGCCCAAGAGGTGAGACCGGTTAAAAATTATGAGTAGGCCCAAGAGGTGAGACCTGTTAAAAATTATGAGGAGGCCCAAGAGGTGAGACCTCTTAAACATTTTGTGGGGGCCCAAGAGGTTGAAACCTCTTAAACATTTTGTGCAGGCCCAAGAGGTGAGACCGGTTAAAATTATGTTGAGGCCCAAGAGGTGAGACCGGTTAAAAATTATGTTGAGGCCCAAGAGGTGAGACCGGTTAAAAATTATGTTGAGGCCCAAGAGGTGAGACCGGTTAAAAATTATGAGTAGGCCCAAGAGGTGAGACCTCTTAAACATTTTGTGGAGGCCCAAGAGGTGAGCCATAGACATATACATTTTTCTTATTTACGGAGCAATTCTACGGCGGTAAAGGAGGAGGAGGAGGAGGAGGTGGAGGAGGAAATGGCACTTCATACAGATGGCACTTCACTTTTGGCTGCTTTCCACGGTTGGAGAAGCAAAGTCCGGGTCAATCCACTTGCTGTTCATTTTGATTAGCGTCAGCCTGTCGGCACTGTCGGTTGACAGGCGGCTGCGCTTATCGGTTATAATGCCCCCGGCTGCGCTGAACACCCTTTCTGATAGCACGCTGGCGGCAGGGCAGGCAAGCACCTCCAAGGCGTACAGGGACAGTTCCAGCCACGTGTCCAACTTGGGACCCAGTAAGTGTAGGACGCCGAGGGATCGGGGAGGACAGGTTACGGTCTGCCAGGTACTCCCGCAACATCCGCCGATACTTGTCCCTCCTGCTGATAGCGGGCCCCGCAGTGATGGAAGTTGCACGAGGGGGTGCCATGAACGTGTCCCACACCTTGGAGAGTGTTCCCCTGGTGGCTGTGGGCCTGATGGATGTTGTGGGACTCTGGGAGACCCTCTCCTCTCTGCCGCCAGCGATGGTGGGTGGGAAAATCTCCATCATGTTCTGCACGAGTTCCCTCTGGTATTCCAGCAATCGATTCGTCCTCTCCTCTACCGGAATAAAAGAGGAGACGTTATCTTTATACCGGGGGTCCAGGAGTGCGAAGACCCAGTACAGTTTGTTCTCCACTATCCGGACAACACGTGTGTCCCGG
>ONZH01023972.1:0-68422 GCA_900303285.1 Rhinella marina | reverse complement strand
CGCATGTGTCCCTTGGGTTGTCAGCAGCAGGAGACAATGGGACATTTTATATCAGAATGCTGGGGAGGGAGGAAAATATGGCAGGAAATATCTTGTAAGCTAAAAATCCCAAGACTGCAGTCTCTTAAATACCCCGATATCATCTATGGAGTACCAATAATAGGGACATAGACCGGGACCATGTATCTCATCATAACCATCATCAAGTACTATCACTGGAATACCAGAACCCGAGTGTCCATCAGTAACGAGCCATTCCAGCACACAAAAGCAGTGAACCTCATTATGTCAGAGCTGAGGTGGATCAAATCCCTGGAAGTCAGGAAAAATAGAAATAACATGACTTTATGGAGGAATGTATATATGGATTGATGATACTTTTAATTCATTTGGATTATTTTTGATTAATACTATTTTTCTCTCTGTTTAACAGAAATTGATGCATGTTAAGCTGAAGTTATAAGTTTCGCTCCGTATTGGAGGTGTATGATTTCCGTTTAAGGAAAAATTGTTTTTGACAAATTTGTTGATATTGTACATGTTGTATTTTTGTTTGTTTTTTACTAATAAAAATTGCCTCCTATGTACAAGAATATAACTACTATAATACTGTTCCTATATAGAAGAATATAACTACTATAATACTGCTCCTATGTACAAGAATATAACTACTATAATACTGGTCCTATGTACAAGAATATGACTACTATAATACTGCTCCTATTTCAAGAATATAACTACTATAATACTACTCCTATGTACAAGAATATAACTACTACTACCTCCTACAAGAATATAACTACTATAATTACTACTTTAATAAACTATATAATATACCTCCTATGTACAAGAATATAACTACTATAATACTGCTCCTTATAGAAGATATAACTACTGTAATACTGCCTCCTATGTACAAGAATATAACTACTAATAATACTCCTCTATACAAGATATATAACTACTATAATACTGCCTCCTATGTAAGAATATAACTACTATAATACTGCTTCCTATGTACAAGAATATAACTACTATAATACTGCTCCTATATAGAAGAATATAACTACTATAATACTACCTCCTATGTACAAGAATATAACTACTATAATACTGCTCCTATGTACAAGAATATAACTGCTATAATACTGCTCCTATATAGAAGAATATAACTACTATAATACTACCCTCCTCATGTACGAAGATATAACTACTATAATACTGCTCCTATGTACAAGAATATAACTGCTATAATACTGCCTCCCTATGTACAAGAATATAACTTACTGTAATTACTGCCTCCTTATGTAACAAGAATATAACTACTATTAATACTGCTTTCCTATGTACAAGAATATAACTACTATAATACTGCCTCCTATGTGTAAGAATATAACTACTATAATACTGACTCCTATGTGTAAGAATATAACTACTATAATACTGCTCCTATGTACAAGAATATAACTACTATAATACTGCTCCTATATAGAAGAATATAACTGCTATAATACTGCTCCTATGTACAAGAATATAACTACTATAATACTGCTCCTATATAGAAGAATATAACTACTATAATACTACCTCCTATGTACAAGAATATAACTACTATAATACTGCTCCTATATAGAAGAATATAACTACTATAATACTACCTCCTATGTACAAGAATATAACTACCATAATACTGCTCCTATGTACAAGAATATAACTACTATAATACTGCTCCTATGTACAAGAATATAACTACCATAATACTGCTCCTATGTACAAGAATATAACTACTATAATACTGCTCCTATATAGAAGAATATAACTACTATAATACTGCTCCTATGTACAAGAATATAACTACTATAATACTGCTCCTATGTACAAGAATATAACTACTATAATACTGCTCCTATGTACTAGAATATAACTACTACAATACTGCTCCTATGTACAAGAATATAACTACTATAATACTGCTCCTATGTGTAAGAATATAACTACTATAATACTGCTCCTATATAGAAGAATATAACTACTATAGTACTTCTCCTATGTGTAAGAATACTACTGTTATGATACAGGGTTGAGTCCCATTACTCTGACCAGCAGATGTGCATCGTGGTCAGCAGATAGAGAAGTGACTCCGTAAGGTCCTGGTAGGTTGTCACAGGTCTCTGCAGTGCACTCCACAGCTGCTGAAGGGTGTGTGGGGGAAGATCCATAGAGCAAACTTGAACATCAAGGCTGTCCTACAGATGCTCAGTTGGGTTCAAGTCTAGTGAATTTGGGGATCAGGGTAGCACTTGAAAGTCTTGGTCATGCTCTTCCAACCAGTGTGGGACATTTCCATCTGTCTGACATGTCGCATTGTCTTGCGGGAAGATCCCATCCCCCCAGTGAAGACAATCAACATGTATGTGTGTATGTGATCTGTCAGGATGGATTCATACCCAAATCGGTTTAAAGTGCCTTCTACGTGGATGAAAGGGCCCAGAGAACGCCAGGAAAACCTTCCCCTGACCATATCGCTTCCACCACCAGCTTGTGTTATCTCCAGCAGTGGTTGCACAGGGTTTGTTCTCTGATGTTTATTGCCCTGAACGCCAACTTCCATCCTTTTCATTAAGCAGAAAACGTGAATGATCGGAGAAGACAACGTTTTACCAATCAGCGGAGGTTCACTTCCGATACTGCAGCCAAAACGGAAGCCTTTTCTGCTGATACAACTTCATTATCAGAGCGACCGTCCGTCTGCTCCGGAGCCCCATGCACAGTAGAGTTGTCTGACCTGTTGTGTTAGACCCTCGTCTAGGGCTGCAGCAAACGATTATTTTAGTAATCAAGTAATCTATTGATTAATCCAAAGATTAACCGAGTACTCTAATAAAAAATAACTAATTAAAAGAACGTTTACCTTTATAAAAAGTCATCAGACCCTCTGTGCCATCAGTTACCCCCAGTGCCATCAGCTCCCCTATGCCATCAGGCCCCTGTGCCACCAGCTTGCCTCCAGGTGCCCCCCATTGCCATAAGGTGCCCCTCAGTGCCTCCAACTTGCCCCCAGGTGCCCCCCATTGCTATCAGGTGCCACCAGCTTGCCCCCCATTGCCATCAGGTGCCCCCAGCTCGCCCCCCAGTACCACCAGCTTGACCCCAGTGCCTTCAGGTGCCCACCTTGCCATCAGTTCTCTCCACACCCCCCCCCCTTGCCATCAGTTCCATCTCTCCCGACCCCCCCCCGCCATCAGTTCTCTCCACGTACCCCCTTGCCATCAGTTCCATCAGTTCTCTCTCTCCCGAACCCCTCCCCCTGGCCATCAGTTCTCTCCACACCACACCCCCTTGCCATCAGTTCCATCTCTCCCGACCCCCCCCCCCCGCCATCAGTTCTCTCCACGTACCCCCTTGCCATCAGTTCCATCGCTCTATTCTCTCCCGAACCCCCCCCCACTTGCCATCAGTTCTCTCCACACCCCCATGCCATCAGTTTCTCTCCACACCCCCTATGCCATCAGTTCTCTCCACACCCCCCTATGCCATCAGTTCTCTCCACACCCCCTATGCCATCAGTTCTCTCCACACCCCCTATGCCATCAGTTCCATTGGTTCTCTCTCTCCCGAACCCCCCCCACTTGCTATCAGTTCTCTCCACACCCCCTATGCCATCAGTTCTGTCTCCCCCGCCATCAGTTCTCTCCACACCCCCTATGCCATCAGTTCTCTCTCTCCCGCCCCCCCCCGACCCCGCCATCAGTTCTCTCCACACCCCCTATGCCATCAGTTCCATCAGTTCTCTCTCTCCTGAACCCCCCCACCGACCCCGCCATCAGTTCTCTCCACACCCCCTATGCCATCAGTTCTATCTCTCCTGACCCCCCCCGCCATCAGTTCTATCTCTCCTGACCCCCCCCGCATCAGTTCTATCTTCTCCTAACCCCCCCCTCCATCAGTTCTATCTCTCCTGACCCCCCCCCGCCATCATTTCTATCTCTCCTGACCCCCCCCCGACCCGCCATCAGTTCTATCTCTCCTGACCCCCCCCCCGCCATCAGTTCTATCTCTCCTGACCCCCCCCGCCATCAGTTCTCTCCACATCCCCCCTTGCCATCAGTTTCCATCGGTCTTCTCCACACCCCCTATGCCATCAGTTCTATCTCTCCTGAACCCCCCCCCCCGCCATCAGTTCTATCTCTCCTGACCCCCCCCCACCATCAGTTCTATCTCTCCTGACCCCCCCCCGCCATCAGTTCTCTCCACATCCCCCCTTGCCATCAGTTCCATCGGTTCTCTCCACACCCCCTATGCCATCATTCTATCTCTCCTGACCCCCCCCGCCATCAGTTCTATCTCTCCTGACCCCCCCCGCCATCAGTTCTCTCCACATCCCCCCTTGCCATCAGTTTCCATCGGTTCTCTCCACACCCCTATGCCATCAGTTCTATCTCTCCTGACCCCCCCCCGCCATCAGTTCTATCTCTCCTGACCCCCCCCGCCATCAGTTCTATCTCTCTGACCCCCCCCCCGCCATCAGTTCTCTCCACATCCCCCCTTGCCATCAGTTCCATCGGTTCTCTCTCTCCCGAACCCCCCCCCACTTGCCATCAGTTCTCTCCACACCCCCTCACTTGCCATCAGTTTTCCCCCACAGCAGTTAGGCTTCATTCACACGACCGTATTTTGTTTCCGTGTCCGTTCCGTTTTTTTTTGCGGACCGTATGTGGAACCATTCATTTCAATGGGTCCACAAAAAAAACGGAAGGTACTCCGTTTGCATTCCGTTTCCGTATGTCCGCATTTCCGTTCCGCAAAAAAGATAGAACATGTCCTATTCTTGTCCGTTGTGCTGACAAGGATAGGCATTGTTACAATGGATCCGCAAAAAAAACGGACACGGATGCCATACAGAACGTCATCCGTTTTTTTTGCGGATCCGCAATTTGCGGACCGCAAAACACATGCGGTCGTGTGAATGAAGCCTTAAGATGTAATACTTACATGTCCTGTAGAAGCGCCTCTGTACACGCCACGGCTCTTCCATGGTTCTGCGCTGCACGGTGTTCCTGACGTACACACTCTGTCAGGGCTATGACTCAGTGTGATGTCGGGTCAAAGTGCAGCGTGGGACCATGGAAGAGCTGTGGTGTGTACGGAGGTGCTTCTACAGGACATGTAAGTATTACATCTTTAACTGCTGCGGGCAGGCCACGGAGCGGGAGTAATAGAAAGCGCTTTACTCCCGCTCCGTGGTCACGTGACACCAACAAATCCTCGATGCAGAAAATTTGCATCGAGGATTTTCTTGTGTCGATTTCATTGATTAGATTGATGAATCATTTCTGGTATATTGTGGCGGTGAGCTGCTCCACTGTCGGTCCACCCTTGTGCACCTTCATAGCGGACGTCCACCTCTCACATCAGTGGCACGTGGTGGTCCGTAGTTTCCACATCGTAGATTCACAATGGCGCCATTTGGCCACTCACGACACACTTTCACCACAGCAGCAGGAGAACAGCTCACACTGCGCATCATCCAAAATAGGATGTGGTCATAATACTGGGACTCGACTGTGTACTGCTCGTCTGTGTGGACAGAAGTTTTCTCCTGGACCACCCTAGACCTACATTTTGCAGTGAAATCTCTGACCCCTTTCAGAATACATTCATCCGGAGATCTGTCAGACGCTGATTGTATTTTCCATTTTTGCTTATTTGGGTTTTTTTTGTTGTTGTTTTCTTGTCACGTTTTCATACAGATTTTATATTTCTGTCATTTTTGTTGTTCCTGCAAAAAATCGTTCCAAAAGGCTGATGAGAAATGTAAATGCTTCAGACCTTCAGCTGCTTATCATCTGGACTCTGGTTCTGGCCAGTGATGCCGCTCTGGCGTCTTCTTCGGTTTTGGCAGCGTTGAGGCAGGCGCGAGCTGCTGGATCTGACAGCCGGGAGAGAATGATTTATAGCACAGTTTGTGTATCAGGGCTGGGAGATGAATTGCGGAGAAGCGTTAGCGGAGCTCAGGATTCCTGCTGCCCATGTTCTGCATTCAGCTGATTTTTCTGTATTTTCCCTCGGCCCCGGGAAGGTGACAGCGCCATCACTCCATTTTTGTAAAACACTTGGCTTTGAAATGTAACTGATGTTTTTTTATGCCCCCGAATGTGTACCATAGATCTTACACCTTTTCTGTTCCGCTTCAGAGGAGCCTACTTGAAGAAGTCTTAAGCCTCGGCTGCTTGCTGCTTGATCGTCCAGCACAGGCGTTGGCATTCCTTTCTGTCTGCTTTATCTTCTGGATCATTCTATATACATAGTGACATAGTTTATAAGGCCGAAAAACGACATCTGTCCATCCATTCCGCATGTTATCCTGCAAGTTGATCCAGAAGAACCCCCCCTCCCCCCCCCCCCCCCCGTCAGGTAGAAGCCAATATTCCTCACTTTAGGAGAAATAATTCCTTCCCGACTCCAATCAGGCATCAGAATAACTCCCTGGATCAACGACCCCTCTCTAGTAACTATAACCTGTAATATTATTACCTCCAGAAATACATCCAGGCCCCTCCTGATCTCTTATAGTGAACTTACCATCACCACCTCCTCGGGCAGAGAGCTCCATAGTCTCACTGCTCTTACCGTAAAGAATCCTCTTCTATGTTTATGTACAAACCTTCTTTCCCCCAGACGCAGAGGATGTCCCCTCGTCATGGTCACAGTCCTGGGGATAAATAGATCATGGGAGAGATCTCTGTACTGACCCCTGATATATTTATACATAGTTATTAGATCTCCCCTCAGTCGTCTTTTTTCTAAAGTGAATAACCCTAATTTTGATAATCTTTCTGGGTCCTGTAGTCCACCCATTCCAGTTATTACTTTAGTTGCCCTCCTCTGAACCCTCTCCAGCTCTGCTATGTCTGCCTTGTTCACAGGAGCCCAGAACTGTACACAGTACTCCATGTGTGGTCTGACTAGTGATGTGTAAAGTGGCAGGACTATGTTCTCATCACGGGCATTTATGCCCCTTTTGATGCAACCCATTATCTTATTGGCCTTGGCAGCAGCTGTCTGACACTGGTTTCTACAGCTTAGTTTGCTGTTCACTAAAATTCCTAGGTCCTTTTCCATGTCAGTGTTAACCAGTGTTTTACCATTTAGTATGTACTGGTGACTTGCATTATTCCTTCCTATGTGCATAACTTTACATATATCTAATCAAGGGATTAACAGAAGGACATGCCCTTCTGATTTCAGTAGGGGTGGTGTGTTTTATTTCCCCAACAATGAATGAATGTCAATTGACTGAGAAATGTCATAGTAACATAATAAGTTTATAAGGCTATAATAGTTCAGCCTGTTACCCTGCACATTGATCCCGAGGAAGCCAAAACCCCCTGTGAGGTAGAAGCCAATTTTCCTCATTTTAGGGGAAAATTTCTTCCTGACTACAATCTCATAGGTTATTCTAGTTTCTGAAAAATAATGGGGTTCCTCCCCCAGAGGCCAGGGGATGCTATGAACAGAGCCTCATCTGTTTATTTAGTGTCTAGTATTACTATCCTGAATTCTCTAAGCCTTCTGCAGTTATCATCTGACCAGTAATGAATATGAGATGACTCTGCTCATTGTGTCACAGTCAGTACAGCAAATCTAAGCAAAGCAGGAAATGCATGGGAAAGCTCTAGCTTTGGGAAGACTTAAAGATATAGTTTTATGGATGGCAACATAAAAATTGAAAAAAGCACCAGCTGTTTGTTTAAAAATAACCTATTTATAATAAAACTTTTACAATAAATCACTTTAAAGGGAGTTTGTCACCAGGAAGTCCCCTGCTACACCAGGCAAGTGCATTTAAGGCTCAGTGTAATGGTACATTTCACTCAACTATCCATTTCTTCATTCTGTAGAAAGAAATACTTTTAATCCATATGCAAATGAGTAGTTAAGTGCACCGTGGGTGGGACCAAGCTCTTTCTACTTCTTTTGCCAGCACCTCCCTTTTCTCCTTGATTCAAGGGACCAGTTTCCTTCATATTCATCTCACTTTCCTCTTTTTAATCAGGTTTGGGGAGCAAGAGGAGCAAGTGTGCACAGAGTGCCTTGGGCCCTCCTCCAGGGCACGTAACTGCTCTTAAAGGGGTTGTCTCATCTTGCCTAATGGGGGCATATCGCTAGGATATGCCCCCATTGTCTTATAGGTGCGGGTCCCACCGCTGGGACCCGCACCTATATCGAGAACGGGGGCGCACTGCGCATGCGCAGCCGCCTCCATTCATTTTCAATGTGGCTGGCGAAGATAGCCGAGCGCTGGCTCGGCTATTTCCGTTGGCTCCATAGAAATGAATAGGAGCGGTGGCCGCGCAAGCGCGGTGCGCTCCCATTCATTTCTATGGGGAGCCGGCTTGGTGGTGGCCGGACCGGAGTCCTCCAGCCACCACCTTGCGGGGCCCCGTTCTCGATATAGGTGCGGGTCCCAACGGTGGGACCCGCACCTATAAGACAATGGGGGCATATCCTAGCGATATGCCCCCATTAGGCAAGATGAGACAACCCCTTTAACTTTAAAGATTAAAACTACTTTTTTTCTCAAAAATAAGGCAAGTAATTGCAAATTTAAAGGTATCATTTTTTCTGTATGCAAATTTAAAGAAGAACTCCCGCAAAATTTTTTATTCCATGTCCTGCTAGAAATGTACATGATGTAATCTGTAGTGAATGTCATTTTCTTACCAGTGTCTGTATTTTTGAGTTATATCTCCCTGATGCTTCTCATCTGTGTCATGTTACCAGGAATCAGACCCACCAAATAACACAGCATCTTATGTGTGGAGAGGAAGTCTAATTCTCTATGCATTCCTATGGGAGCCTCACTCTCAGTCTTATAGGAATGAGTAGAGCAGTAACTGGCTTCCTGTCCTGGGTCAGTTGGAGGTCAGGGAGTTGGTCACATGACACAGCTACAATTAGAAGAGAAGGGATAACTCACAAATACAGTCTCTGATAACAAGATTGCATTCACTACAGATTACATCATGCACCTTTCTAACAGGTCAGAGAATAAAATATTTTGCGAGAGTTCTACTTTAAGGTTTTAGTGCTCCCAGATGCACGTGAGGGGTTAAATGACTGTGATCAGCATTACCACCGATCGCAGGCATTAGCCCCGGGTCTCTGTTTAAAGACTGGAAGGGGGTAATTGAGGGAAAACAAATGCCTTGTAGTCTGATTCTTCAGTCTTGTAATACACTTCTCTTTCCTCACCTCTTTTTGATTATATAAATTGTCTCAGTAGTGTAAATTTATATGAATTTTTATCCAGAGTTCACAAAATCTGCTCATTAGAGCCACTGCAAAATCGTGTTTAAATGTCAAGTTACCATGATAATTTTAAGTTTGCGCCTCCTCTCCGGGGCGAACTTCGGTCATTTCAGGGTAACGTCTTGTGAATCTGCCTGCTATATTTGAGTTCTGTGACAATGAAGCCACGTAGTGTTTTATCTAGACACAACGCTCACATAAAAATATCCTCGGAAGCCTCAAGTTGTGCATTTTGTGTTTTATACATTACAGAATTTTGTGTGTCTGGAGGTGACTGCGGTATATTTAGAGTTTGCCTGATGTCCGACTTCTCAGCAAATTGCTTAGGGTAAATCTTTTGTGTCTGCTGTTTTTCCTTATTGATAGAGATATTTTTTATATGAAGTGAATTAAAGGTTTAGACAAGCAGGAGATATGTATAATGGTGAGTACAGCTCCTATTGGAGTTAACGGTGGGGGTGTGAGCAGTACTGAGAAAGTACCAGTCCTCTCCTCATAACCACAGTCCCCTCCTCATGACCACAGTCCCCTCCTCATGATCACAGTCCCCTCCTCATGACCACAGTCCCCTCCTCATGACCACAGTCCCCTCCTCATGACCACAGTCCCCTCCTCATGACCAGAGTCCCCTCCTCATGACCAGAGTCCCCTCCTCATGACCAGAGTCCCCTCCTCATGACCACAGTCCCCTCCTCATG
Organism: Rhinella marina; assembly: GCA_900303285.1. Lineage (NCBI taxonomy): Eukaryota > Metazoa > Chordata > Amphibia > Anura > Bufonidae > Rhinella > Rhinella marina. The sequence continues at coordinate 58,412 of ONZH01023972.1, read as the reverse complement.
ACCAGAGTCCCCTCCTCATGACCAGAGTCCCCTCCTCATGACCAGAGTCCCCTCCGTATAAACAGAGCCCTCTCCTCATAACCACAGTCCCTTCCTCATAACCACAGTCCCTTCCTCATAATCACAGTCCCCTCATAACCAGAGCCCGATCCTGATAACCACAGTCCCCTCAGCATAACCAGAGCCCTCTCATCCTATCCACAGTCCCTTCCTCATAACCATTGCCCCTCCTAATAACCAGAGCTCCCTCCTGATAAGCAGAGTCCCCTTAGATAACCAGAGCCCCTCTTGATAACCGTAGCCACCTCCTTCATTCATGCCCAGCCCCCTCTTCACCACCTCCCATCCTCATAACACCCCTCCCTCATAAACAAATCCCCCTCCTTCACAGCAACCCCCCCACTTCCTAACAAGCTCCATAACCGTCCCTCTCCTTACAACCAGCTTCCTTTTCGTAACTAGCCCCCACTCCTCATAACCAGCCATTGCCTCCTCACAACAGCCCCTCCTCATAACCTTTCATTATACCAGTGCTCCAGAAAATGTCAAGTTAATTATCTCGAAATCTAATTAGTATCTTCTACAATACAACTTTAAAGGAAGCATTTTTATAGTGCAGCCTGATGTCTGGATGGTACAGAGCACGGCATGCTACGTGATTACAAGATGCCCATGTCTTCACACTCAGATGGTGATTTCAGCCAGCTGGAGAACACGCACTAAAGGGCGCACTGCAGAAAATAGCCCAGACCTCCTTAAGTAATATTATTGAGTTTTGCCATCTTGAACTGCAGGAATATTTCTTGATAATGACTGATATACCCTATGAGTGTCATATAAATCAATCAGCAAGTTCCAGGCTGTCCTTTATGGCAGTCTGCAGTCTGTGAATGATACCGGCCTCTTATAACAGCCCATAGATCGACCTTTCATTTGACCCCCGTCCCCTGTAGATTGCTATTGAGTTACTCCTGCAGCTTAATTAAATTATAACCTTACATGTAATACCGCCATGGCGGTGATCAGTCACTACAGCTTAGATGCATGGTCTATTGGACTAAGGCCACTCTTTTTCCATGTTGCAGTTCTGCTTTTTCAGATTGGCTGCAGGGTTTAAAGAGGACCTTTCACCAGTTGTTTGCTAATTTCTTTTTACGATATGCTCCTCTGTTGCGCCACAGTACGTACATGTCGTACAGGTAGAGAGCAGTACAGTATATGTAGTACAGGTAGAGAGCAGTACAATGCATGTAGTACATGTAGAAAGCAATACAGTATATGTAGTACATGTAGAGAGCAGTACAATGCATGTAGTACAGGTAGAGAGCAGTACAGTACATGTACAGGTAGAGAGCAGTACAATGCATGTAGTACAGGTAGAGAGCAGTACAGTACATGCAGTACAGGTAGAGAGCAATACAGTGTATGTAGTACAGGTAGAGAGCAGTACAATGCATGTAGTACACGTAGAGATCAATACAGTATATGTAGTACAGATAGAGAGCAATACAGTATATGTAGTACAGGTAGAGAGCAGTACAGTATATGTAGTACATGTAGAGAGCAGTACAATGCATGTAGTACAGGTAGAGAGCAGTACAGTACATGTAGTACAGGTAGAGAGCAGTACAGTACTTCGTGTACTGTACTGCTCTCTACCTCTACTACATGCACTGTACTGCCCTCTACCTCTACTACATGCACTGTACTGCTCTCTACCTGTTCTACATGTACTGTACTGCCTCTCTACCTCTACTACATGCACTGTACTGCCCTCTACCTCTACTACATGCACTGTACTGCCCTCTACCTGTACTACATACACTGTACTGCCCTCTACTTCTACTACATGCACTGTACTGCCCTCTACTTCTACTACATGCACTTTACTGCTCTCTACCTGTACTACATGCACTGTACTGCCCTCTACATCTACTACATGCACTGTACTGCCCTCTACCTGTACTACATGCACTGTACTGCTCTCTACCTGTACTACATGCACTGTACTGCTCTCTACCTGTACTACATGCACTGTACTGCTCTCTACCTGTACCACATGCACTGTACTGCCTTCTACCTCTACTACATGCACTGTACTGCCCTCTACCTCTACTACATGCACTGTACTGCTCTTTACTTCTACTACATGCACTGTACTGCTCTCTACTTCTACTACATGCACTGTACTGCTCTCTACCTCTACTACATGCACTGTACTGCCCTCTACCTGTACTACATGCACTGTACTGCCCTCTACCTCTACTACATGCACTGCACTGCTCTCTACCTCTACTACATGCACTGCCACTGCTCTCTACCTCTACTACATGCACTGTACTGCCCTCTACCTCTACTACATGCACTGTACTGCCCTCTACCTCTACTACATGCACTGCACTGCTCTCTACCTCTACTACATGCACTGTACTGCCCTCTACCTCTACTACATGCACTGTACTGCTCTCTACCTCTACTACATGCACTGTACTGCTCTTTACTTCTACTACATGCACTGTACTGCTCTCTACCTCTACTACATGCACTGTACTGCTCTCTACCTCTACTACATGCACTGTAATGCTCTCTACTTCTACTACATGCACTGTACTGCCCGCTACTTCTACTACATGCACTGTACTGCTCTCTACTTCTACTACATGCACTGTACTGCTCTCTACTCTACTACATGCACTGTACTGCCTTCTACCTCTACTACATGCACTGTTACTGCTCTTTACTTCTACTACATGCACTGTACTGCTCTCTACTTCTACTACATGCACTGTACTGCTCTCTACCTGTACTACATGCACTGTACTGCCTTCTACCTCTACTACATGCACTGTACTGCCCTCTACCTCTACTACATGCACTGTACTGCTCTCTACTTCTACTACATGCACTGTACTGCTCTCTACCTCTACTACATGCACTGTACTGCTCTCTACCTCTACTACATGCACTGTACTGCCTTCTACCTCTACTACATGCACTGTACTGCCCTCTACCTCTACTACATGCACTGTACTGCTCTTTACTTCTACTACATGCACTGTACTGCTCTCTACGTCTACTACATGCACTGTACTGCTCTCTACCTGTACTACATGCACTGTACTGCCTTCTACCTCTACTACATGCACTGTACAGCCCTCTACCTCTACTACATGCACTGTACTGCTCTCTACCTGTACTACATGCACTGTACTGCTCCCTCGCTGTACTACTTGCACTGCACTGTACTGCTCCCTCGCTGTACTACTTGCACTGCACTGTACTGCTCCCTCGCTGTACTACTTGCACTGCACTGTACTGCTCCCTCGCTGTACTACTTGCACTGTAGTGCTGTCTGCCTGTGTTGGGGCAGGCTGTTCCATTGGACAACTTCTTTTTGGGGGCATTAGAATGGTTCTCTAATTTTTCTAAAATTACACGATGGTTATGTAATTATATAAACAATTTTTTTGTTACAGTGGCATAAAAGACCTTTAAATTGTACATACTGGCAGAAAGCCAAAAGTTCATCAAAACTATACAGAGACTGAGTAATATAAAAGTTATGAGCTCTGGAATAATGTGGAGGGGTAAAAACAATAGCCTAAAGCAGCCTGGTCCATAACGAATTACTAGGTCTTAAAACCTTTTATCTCCTCTGGCTTGAGACTGATATGGTCCAAGTCTTGCTGCATTTTTCACCATTCAGCGATCCACTTTTCGTCTGACGTAGTCCAATTTGCGTCATTACTTTTATCCACGGTGCCCCCCCCTCCTTTCCGTTTGATTAAAAGCCCAATTTTCTTGCACGCAACAGTAATGATTATGGGTAATTTTGGGAGAGAGCTTCTTGTCTTTCATCTGACACTGTCTGAGAGTCTCGCCAGATGCTGCCTTTTCATGTGCAACCAGTTCCGGGGCGCGGTGACAGCTACTATTACTGGTTTATGCTTCCACTCTACTTAGGACCCTCTGAACTACGCTTATTAATCCTGACCCACTCTTCTCTAAAGCTCTTTAAGACGGATACATAGATGAATTTCCCTGTGGCTTTTTGAAACCAAAATAGAATTAGAAAAATTGCCGGATCCCCATTTCAGCATCCTTCACTGGTAATTTCCTATATTCACAGTATTTATGACTGGTTTAGCAAATACTCGTTTTTTCTAAACTAACCTTGTGGTTTCTTGATCTTTTTGAAGCCCTCGCCTTGAGTTGTCACTGGTTGGCATAACTTTTTGGCCATTTCTAAAGGGTTGTATGTAAATATTTCACCCTCTTTCAGCACTAGTGATCTGAACTCTCATTAAAGTGGTTGGCTCAGGGTGACAGCCCTTGTCCAAATTCCCTATTAGGAGGGTTCTGCACTGGAGAAGTTGGCAAAATAGATGACTAGACATGGTTCATTATGGAAGTAGAAACCTGAACCCTCCTTAAAGAAGAACTCCCGCAAAATTTTTTATTCTCTGACCTGTTAGACAGGTGCATGATATAATCTGTAGTGAATGCAATCTTCTCATCAGAGACTGTACCTGTGAGTTATCCCCTCTCTTCTAATTGTAGCTGGGTCTTGTGAACAACTCCTTGACCTCCAACTGACCCAGGACAGGAAGCCGGTAACTGCTCTATTCATTCCTATGAGACTGAAAGTGAGGCTCCCATAGGAATGCATAGTGAAATAGACTTCCTGTTCACACATAAGATGCTGTGTTATCTGGTGAGTCTGATTGCTGGTCACATGACACAGATGAGAAATATCAGGGAGATATAACTCACAAATACAGCAACTGGTAAGAAAATTACATTCACTACAGATTACATCATGTACAGTTCTTCTTTAAACACACTGACCTCCTCAAACTTTCTTCTTCCACTTCCTACTTTTCTTGCCTTTTTAGCAGAGGCCTCCAAGTTTTGCAATATTGTTCCATGATAAAACCTGTTCCTTTAGGTCCGTGCCTTCACAATTCATTCCAATGGTTAATTTCGTATGGTTATATAGACGATTGTCAAAGAACAGTTTGATCTTGAATTCGCCCACAAGTAGGTGCAGATCATGTAAGTTGTCCCGTGATGTGGCTCCATAAGTTTAGAGTGCCCAAGAACTAAAAAGTTGCACTGTAGGCAAGAGGAAGACAAGCCCATGGAGGAAGGTGCCAATCTGAAAATCCTCTGTCTGTCTTCTCCATTGGCATGCAAGTTATCCACAAGAACCACCATATAAGAAAGTGAGGGAATGGGAAGCAGATGATTTCTACCTGTCCATTTCCCCTAAAGTGGTTGTCCGAGTTATGAAAAAAATATATATAGCACTGTAAATCTGATGGGCAGCAATATACAACTAAGTTAAGCACGTTTTAGGCAAAAAAAATCTATATTTCCTCATTTCCCTGGCTCTCTTCTGGCCTTTGTGTACCTGCAGTAATAACAATCTCTACCCCTCCCCCTGCTCTGCAAAGGGAGTGAATACAAGTGCTGCCCTGAGTGACATGTCTTCCTGCTGGGATACTCAGCAGCATGTTGTATGTGTAGGACTACAAGTCCCAGCTGTACAATGACACTGCTGATACAGTACACACAGGAACTTCCCCCTAGCTTTCTGCTCTGCAGAACTTCTCTGTCAGCTCCTAACTCAGTAAAGCCTTGAGCCCTCAGTCTGAGTCTGCTGCTGAAATGGTTAAAGGGGTTCTCCGAGTTATATATATATTGATGACCTTTCGTCAGGATAGGTCATCAATATCAGATCGGCGGGGGTCCGACACCTGGCACGCCCGCCGATCAGCCCCTTATCAGCGCTGCCTCCTCTTCACTGTTTACATGCTGGCCGACACGGAGGTAGTGGTGAGTAGGTGTAATTACACCTCACTGCCCCATTCATTTCTATGGGAAGAATCGCTTCCATAGACTTGTATGGGAGCAATCCTTCCTATTGAAATGAATGGGGTGGTTAGGTGTAATTACACCTACTTACCACTACTCCCGTGTCGGCCAGCATGTAAACAGTGAAGAGGAGGCAGCGCTGATACGGGGCTGATCAGCGGGCGTGCCAGGTGTCGGACCCCCGCTGATCTGATATTGATGACCTATCCTGAGGATAGGTCATCAAAATTATATAACTAGGAGAACCCCTTTAATGTTTTATCTGAAAGAATCCATGGAGAGAGCAGACGGCAGCTTAGCCAGTGCAGGGGGCGTGGCCAGCACAGTGACCAGTGCAGGGTGTGTGGCCAGCACAGTGACCAGTGCAGGGTGTGTGGCCAGCACAGTGACCAGTGCAGGGTGTGTGGCCAGCACAGTGACCAGTGCAGGGGGTGTGGCCAGCACAGTATCCAGTGCAGGGGGCGTGGCCAGCACAGTGACGTCTCCTGTACAGACTCTTATCTACTTGTGCATGAAAGATCAGCAGAGAGAGAAGCTGACATCACAGGTCATGTGACCCTCAGTGAAATCTGAGAAAGCAGCCACTGAAGTTAAAGTAAGTGCATTGAAAAAACACAAACAATTACATTTGCCTAGTTAGAAACATACAAAGGAGAAAACAATAACTTGGACAACCCCTTTAAGAAAGGATGATAGGAGGGTGAAGGAGCAGCAAGCTGAACAATTAGGAGCATAGCATGGACCAACATGTGGAGGGTGCATATATTTTTTTTTCTTTGACAAAGTGCCCAATCTGCCCTATGTGCACCACCAATGATTTTTTCATTTTTGCTTATCACGTGCCAGTCGCTACCTAAGAGGGACATCTTATAGATGGGTGGATCGTGATTATAGCATTCATTGACATGTTTGATTTTTGTGATCTTAACGGTTCATATAAACCTATGTAGACTCTCAGCATTGTGCAGGCGGGTCGCGGACTGTGCACACGGCCGTCGTATGAGAATGTGGCTTTGATGAAAACACTTGTATTGCAGACACTCATGCGCTGATGATTTTCAAGAGCCGTTACTGCTGTATAGATGAAATTATGGCCGTTCAAGCTCGGAAAATATATGTAAGAATGCCACCAGGAAAACACAAGAGGGAGAGCGTATGAGCCTAGCGAATTAAAGATGGAACATTTTACATGAGACACTTGGGTGGACGGTCTGTGAATACAACCTAGTAATACACAGAGCTGCCGGAGGTCGGGGGATGTTAATGAAGGTTGGAACCAGTTTATGCCACAAATTGCCATATCTTTACCTTCTGGTTCATAAATACCCCTCATAAGAAACCCTCATTTCCACGACTCCTTAAAGGGGTTTTTCAGTTTTGAAAATAAAAAACAAACATTTTATATACACCATTAGTCAATTCTGAGTTAAAGAGGACCTTTCACCACTCCTGACATGTCTGTTTTAATAGCTTCATGCATTCCCCATGTAATAACAATTCTGGAACATCTATTCTTATGTCTGTATGTTGTGTCATTCCTTTATTATTTGCTCTAGAAGTTATGAATGAATTGCTATTGGCCTTCAGTAAGGGAACAGAGGGGAGGTAACCAGTTGGGGGTGGGTCCCTGCACAGTCTGAACATGACAGCACTGGTTGGCTAGAGTCAGTCTGTGCAGGGACACACCCCCAACTGGTTACCTCCCCTCTGTTCCTTTACTGAAAGCAAATAGCAATTCACTCATAACTTCTAGTGCAAATAATAAAGGAATGGCACAACATAGAGCCATAAGAATAGATGCTCCAGAATTGTTAGTACGTGGGGAATGCATGGAGCTATTAAAACAGGCATGTCAGGGGTGGTGAAAGGTCCTCTTTAAGAGAGGAGGGTCTTCTGATCAGGATCCTCATCTCTTGGCCAAAGTGGGAAATGATTACAAGAAGCCCCTCTGACTCTGAAGGATCTGTTGTGACCCCAAAACCGTGCGACAGGTCCGCTTTAACATTTGACTCTGTGGCTGAGCAGGGTATTTGGAGGTCTGGATGAGAAAAATGGAGCTTCTACCGCTATAAAGATACAGTGTAAGAAGTTAATCAGATGGCAATTTTGGATTGAACAAAGGAAAAAGTGGTGAAGGGTGGACATTCACTATCAGTATATGAAGCCTCGGAGACGGGCTGGTGGAGGATCCTTAGGGTCCTGTTTTGGGAATCCCTCATGCCCTCCAGTTCACACCATTTTATAGACTAGGGGGTATAGTTGCCCTATATGACTGATGACTGATATGTCCCATCTCTAGTACCCTCATGTGACAGGGAGGATGGTGGTCCGCTATTTGCTTCTTTCTGTAGACTTGCGCGGAGACCTCTTCATTGAAGTGTATGGAGAATGCAGTGGCCGGAAATCGGCCAACAAGGGATCGCTCGACCACAGTTCTCCTTAGTATACGTTTTTTTTTTAACCTGTATTTTAAGACAATTCCGGATATCTCTATAATGTGGAAATATTTGTCTAGACCAGGGTCCGTTCCGTCAGCCCATATTGTGTTTGCTATAGCAGAGCTGTTATTTTCTACCCATGTTGTTTTCAGTCTCCTGTTTTTCTCTGCTGCCTCCTCAAATCTGCCATCTTGACCATATGAGCCTCTCGCTGAGCCTGGCGCCTCAACAAGCAGTCCCCTGTGTTCACCTCTTCACATCATATTAAGTTCTGGCATAAAGCATTCACACCAGAGACACAAATATAAAAAGTAAAAAACAACCCCCGGTGAGCGCTCACTGAAAACAGATACTGTTTTGGAGAGCTCAGAAGTAGCAGTGCCTGCCGCCGCTCTCTGTCAGCTCTCGGTACAAAGAATGATAAGAGGTACTGTCCTGAGGTGTAAATGTAAATGGAGGATGTGTGCAAGTGTTTGCTCTTCTTCTTAGCAAGCGTTTTTACAAATAATACATATCTATCGGCATTGTAACACACAAGTGTCTTCATCTTATTGACATTTAATTAACTGGTTCTGTAACATCATTCTACTAATCCTAATCACTCCCGTCATCCCACAGGATTTAGAACTGATCTTGCTAAAGCTTTATTATACTGCTCCTATGTACAGGAATATAAATACTATAATACTGCTCATATGTACAGGAATATAACTACTATAATACTGCTCCTATGTACAAGAATATAACTACTATAACACTGCTCCTATGTACAAGAATATAACTACTATAATACTGCTCCTATGTACAAGAATATAACTACTATAATACTGCTCCTATGTACAAGAATATAACTACTATAATACTGCTCCTATGTATAAGAATATAACTACTATAATACTGCTCCTATGTACAAGAATATAACTACTATAATACTGCTCCTATGTACCAGAATATAACTACTATAATACTGCTCCTATGTATAAGAATATAACTACTATAATACTGCCTTCTATGTAGAAGAATATAACTACTATAATACTGCCTTCTATGTAGAAGAATATAACTACTATAATACTGCCTCCTATGTACAAGAATATAACTACTATAATACTGCTCCTATGTACAAGAATATAACTACTGTAATACTGCTTCTATGTACAAGAATATAACTACTATAATACTGCCTCCTATGTACAAGAATATAACTACTATAATACTGCATTCTATGTAAAAGAATATAACTACTATAATACTGCTTCTATGTACAAGAATATAACTACTATAATACTGCCCCCTATGTACAAGAATATAACTACTATAATACAGCCCCCTATGTACAAGAATATAACTACTATAATACAGCCCCCTATGTACAAGAATATACCTACTATAATACTGCTCCTATGTACAAGAATATAACGTACTATAATACTGCCCCCTATGTACAAGAATATAACTACTATAATACTGCCTTCTATGTATAAGAATATAACTACTATAATACTGATCCTATGTACAAGAATATAACTACTAAAATACTGCCTCCTATGTACAAGAATATATCTACTATAATACTGCTCCTATGTACAAGAATATAACTACTATAATTCTGCCTCCTATGTACAAGAATATAACTACTATAATACTGCTCCTATGTATAAGAATATATCTACTATAATACTGCCTCCTATGTATAAGAATATATCTACTATAATATTGCATCCTATGTACAAGAATATAACTACTATAATACTGCCTATGTGCAAGAATATAACTACTATAATACTGCCTATGTGCAAGAATATAACTACTATAATACTGCCTCCTATGTACAAGAATATAACTACTATGATACTGCCTTCTATGTACAAGAATATAACTAGTATAATACTGCTCCTTTGTATAAGAATATAACTACTATAATACTGCTTCTATGTATAAGAATATAACTACTATAATACTGCTCATATGTACAAGAATATAACTACTATAATACTGCTCCTATGTACAAGAATATAACTACTATAATACTGCTCCTATGTACAAGAATATAACTACTATAATACTGCTCCTATGTACAAGAATATATCTACTATAATACTGCTCCTATGTACAAGAATATAACTACTATAATACTGCTCCTATGTACAAGAATATAACTACTATAATACTGCTCCTATGTACAAGAATATAACTACTATAATACTGCTCCTATGTACAAGAATATAACTATAATACTGCCCCTTTGTATAAGAATATAACTACTATAATACTGCTCCTATGTACAAGAATATAACTACTATAATACTGCTCCTATGTACAAGAATATAACTACTATAATACTGCTCCTATGTGCAAGAATATAACTACTATAATACTGCTCCTATGTACAAGAATAAAACTACTATAATATTGCTCCTAAGAACAAGAATATAACTACTGTAATACTGCCTCCTATGTACAAGAATATAACTACTATAATACTGCCTCCTATGTACAAGAATATAACTACTATAATACTGCCTCCTATGTATAACTACTATAGTATAACTACTATAATACTGCCTTCTATGTAAAAGAATATACTATAATACTGCTTCTATGTACAAGAATATAACTACTATAATACTGCTTCTATGTACAAGAATATAACTACTATAATACTGCCCCCTATATACAAGAATATAACTACTATAATACTGCTCCTATGTACAAGAATATAACTGCTATAATACTGCCTCCTATGTACAAGAATATAACTGCTATAATACTGCTCCTATGTACAAGAATATAATTACTATAATACTGCTCCTATGTACAAGAATATAACTACTATAATTCTGCTCCTATGTACAAGAATATAACTACTATAATACTGCTCCTATGTACAGGAATATAACTATAATACTGCTCCTTTGTATAAGAATATAACTACTATAATACTGCTCCTATGTACAAGAATATAACTACTATAATACTGTCTCCTATGTACTAGAATATAACTGCTATAATACTGCTCCTATGTACAAGAATATATTTACTATAATACTGCTCCTATGTACAAGAATATAACTACTATAATACTGCCTGCTATGTACAAGAATATAACTACTATAATACTGTCTCCTATGTACTAGAATATAACTGCTATAATACTGCTCCTATGTACAAGAATATAACTACTATAATACCGCTCATATGTACAAGAATATAACTACTATAATACTGCTCCTATGTACAAGAATATAACTATAATGCTGCTCCTTTGTATTAGAATATAACTACTATAATACTGCTCCTATGTACAAGAATATAACTACTATAATAATGCTCCTATGTACAAGAATAAAGCTACTATAATACTGCTCTTATGTACAAGAATATAACTACTATAATACTGCCCCCTATGCTATGTACAAGAACATACCTACTATAATACTGCTTTCTATGTACAAGAATATAACTACTATAATACTGCCCCCTATGTACAAGAATATAACTACTATAATACTGCTCCTAAGTACAAGAATATAACTACTATAATACTGCCTTCTATGTACAAGAATATAACTACTATAATACTGCCTTCTATGTACAAGAATATAACTACTATAATACTGCCTCATATGTATAACTACTGTAGTATAACTACTATAATACTGCTTTCTATGTAAAAGAATATAACTACTATAATACTGCTTCTATGTACAAGAATATAACTACTATAATACTGCCCCCTATGTACAAGAATATAACTACTATAATACTGCCCCCTATGTACAAGAATATACCTACTATAATACTCCTCCTATGTACAAGAATATATCTACTATAATACTGCCTTCTATGTACAAGAATATAACTTCTATAATACTGCCCCCTATGTACAAGAATATACCTACTATAATACTGCCCCCTATGTACAGAATATAACTACTATAATACTGCTCCTATGTACAAGAATATAACTACTATAATACTGCCCCTATGTACAAGAATATAACTACTATAATACTGCCCCCTATGTACAAGAATATACCTACTATAATACTGCCCCCTATGTACAAGAATATACCTCTACTATAATACTGCCCTCTATGCTACAAGAATACCTACTATAAACTCCTTCTATAAAACTTAACTGCCCCCTATGTACAAGAATATACCTACTATAATACTGATCCTATGTACAAGAATATAACTACTATAATACTGCCCCCTATGTACAAGAAATATACCTACTATAATACTGCTTCTATGTACAAGAATATAACTACTATGATACTGCCCCCTATGTACAAGAATATAACTACTATAATACTGTTCCTAAGTACAAGAATATAACTACTATAATACTGCCTTCTATGTACAAGAATATAACTACTATAATGCCTTCTATGTACAAGAATATAACTACTATAATACTGCCTCCTATGTGCAAGAATATAACTACTATAATACTGCTCCTAAGTACAAGAATATAACTACTATAATACTGCCTTCTATGTACAAGAATGTAACTACTATAATACTGCCCCCTATGTACAAGAATATAACTACTATAATACTGCCTCCTATGTACAAGAATATAAATACTATAATACTGCTCCTATGTACAAGAATATAACTACTATAATACTGCTCCTATGTACAAAAATATAACTACTATAATACTGCTCCTATGTACAAGAATATAACTACTATAATACTGCTCCTATGTACAAGAATATAACTACTATAATACTGCTCCTATGTACAAGAATATAACTACTATAATACTGCTCCTATGTATAAAAATATAACTACTATAATACTGCTCCTATGTACAAGAATATAACTACTATAATACTGCTCCTATGTACAAGAATATAATTACTATAATACTGCTCCTATGTACAAGAATATAACTACTATAATACTGCTCCTATGTATAAGAATATAACTACTATAATACTGCTCCTATGTATAAGAATATAACTACTATAATACTGCTCCTATGTACAAGAATATAACTACTATAATACTGCCCCCTGTGTACAAGAATATAACTACTATAATACTGCTCCTATGTACAAGAATATAACTACTATAATACTGCCTCATATGTATAACTACTGTAGTATAACTACTATAATACTGCTTTCTATGTAGAAGAATATAACTACTATAATACTGCTTCTATGTACAAGAATATAACTACTATAATACTGCCCCCTATGTACAAGAATATAACTACTATAATACTGCCCCCTATGTACAAGAATATACCTACTATAATACTCCTCCTATGTACAAGAATATATCTACTATAATACTGCCTTCTATGTACAAGAATATAACTTCTATAATACTGCCCCCTATGTACAAGAATATACCTACTATAATACTGCCCCCTATGTACAAGAATATAACTACTATAATACTGCTCCTATGTACAAGAATATAACTACTATAATACTGCCCCATATGTACAAGAATATAACTACTATAATACTGCCCCCTATGTACAAGAATATACCTACTATAATACTGCTTTCTATGTACAAGAATATAACTACTATGATACTGCCCCCTATGTACAAGAATATAACTACTATAATACTGTTCCTAAGTACAAGAATATAACTACTATAATACTGCCTTCTATGTACAAGAATATAACTACTATAATGCCTTCTATGTACAAGAATATAACTACTATAATACTACCTCCTATGTGCAAGAATATAACTACTATAATACTGCTCCTAAGTACAAGAATATAACTACTATAATACTGCCTTCTATGTACAAGAATGTAACTACTATAATACAGCTCCTATGTACAAGAATATAACTACTATAATACTGCCTCCTATGTACAAGAATATAAATACTATAATACTGCTCCTATGTACAAGAATATAACTACTATAATACTGCTCCTATGTACAAAAATATAACTACTATAATACTGCTCCTATGTACAAGAATATAACTACTATAATACTGCTCCTATGTACAAGAATATAACTACTATAATACTGCTCCTATGTACAAGAATATAACTACTATAATACTGCTCCTATGTATAAAAATATAACTACTATAATACTGCTCCTATGTACAAGAATATAACTACTATAATACTGCTCCTATGTACAAGAATATAATTACTATAATACTGCTCCTATGTACAAGAATATAACTACTATAATACTGCTCCTATGTATAAGAATATAACTACTATAATACTGCTCCTATGTATAAGAATATAACTACTATAATACTGCTCCTATGTACAAGAATATAACTACTATAATACTGCTCCTATGTACAAGAATATAACTACTATAATACTGCTCCTGTGTACAAGAATATAACTACTATAATACTGTCTCCTATGTACAAGAATATAACTACTATAATACTGCCCCCTATGTACAAGAATATAACTACTATAATACTGCTCCTATGTACAAGAATATAACTACTATAATACTGCCTCCTATGTACAAGAATATAAATACTATAATACTGCTCCTATGTACAAGAATATAACTACTATAATACTGCTCCTATGTACAAGAATATAACTACTATAATACTGCTCCTATGTACAAGAATATAACTACTATAATACTGCCTCCTATGTACAAGAATATAACTACTATAATACTGCTCCTATGTACAAAAATATAACTACTATAATACTGCTCCTATGTACAAGAATATAACTACTATAATACTGCTCCTATGTACAAGAATATAACTACTATAATACTGCTCCTATGTACAAGAATATAACTACTATAATACTACTCCTATATAGAAGAATACAACTGCTACGTTTGAGCTCTCAGGCTGATTTACTACCATGAAGTGCAGTCATTTTTGGTGGTGTTTTCGGTCCCAGTCTTTCTCAGATCGCTGAGGTTTTATGTCCATGTTTTGTCTCCTCTGAGTTAAGGTGGTGAACCCCATTAGTTTGGATTGTCATTTCAGGACCCAATATGTCATAGCCCGGTCTGTGGATCTTCTAAGGTCATGTGCCGCCATGGTGTGCACTTTCTCAGTCTGAGCTGTCATCCTAGCAGTCACGGTGCAGGTTGGCGGATTTTATTGTGTTGAATAGGACTGTCAGTTCTAATGTAAGAGAAAATCAGTAGAAAATGACTGGCAGTGTATGAGGTTAATCTTCGGAGCGCTCCCTGCTGAGTCACGCTGAGTCACGCTGAGTCACGTTATTCCTGATTAAGTTGCAGATTTTCTTGCTTTGCTCAAAAATCTGAGTTGATTTTTGTACTGGTGGGAGCGTTTGCATTGATTGGTATAGGGAGAGCTAAGCGGGAAATTGGCACCAGTGCTTCTGTTTGACCGGTCAGCTCCAGCCCCTTAGGTCTTGTATGTCCACCACCTTCTGGGGCCAGAATCACAGGTTTTATGATGCCTCCTATCACCATATATCCATGTATTGCTTGGTTCTTAAGATGTGTCTTTCTAGGGGTTGTCTAATGAAGATTCATTGCCCTATTGGGGTGTCATAGAGGGACTCCACTCTACAGCAAGCAGGGAGAGACAGTGAAGCAAACCTGTGTTACATGGATGGCCATTCATCTTATTGGACACCATGTAATGCTGCATTTCCACATGTAGAGGGCGCTGGAGAAAGTTAAAATGTCAGCTGCATAACCATCTGTTTGCCGAGGTTGATTAAAATCTAATCTTCCGAGCCCTGATCGTTCAAGCCCTGAAGGTGCAGCATGGTGCTTGATCATAGTGGGAAGGTGGGGGGTAGTTGACACTTGCTAGTGGACGCTTGCTAGTAGACACAAATTTTTGATGGCACTTCACTAAGAGAATAGGTATTTGAGTTAGTGCCATAGTTCAGATCCCCATGTATTGCTTTGCATAGCGTCATCTCGTTCCTGAATAGTCTTAAATGGTGTTGAGCGAATTGAAGTGAAACGAATTCACTTCGATCCAAATTTCAGGAAAAATTTAATTCAAAACAGTTCCGAATTTCCGAAATAGCTGCTAATCAGCAGCTAGAGAGTCCTTGTACTGTCACAATTAGAGATGAGCGAACGTGCTCGTAACGAGCACTGTACCGCTCGGCTCCCCTGCGCTTGCATGGGCACCCGACAGAAGCGGCTGCCTGCGCCCATGCGAGCGCAGGGGTGCCGAGCGGTACACTGCTCATTACGAGCACGTTCGCTCATCTCTAGTCACAACCCTTTAAAAGCTTCATCCCGAGTAGGCGTCACCATTTCCCTGTGAGCTGAGCATAGGGACAGTGGTTTAGCAAGGTTTTAATGGTAGAATATTGGATAGGGACAGTGTAGGGACAGCATAGGGAGACTGCAGGGGCAGTTCAGACTCAGAGAGTGTAATTGCCCTGTGCATCTTGTCCACCTGCTGCTCCGTTCATACTTAATCTGTTCTGTTATACATAGACTTTCTGAGCATCAGACTTAGTCTCAACATGCAGTGTAATATATTGCCATGTTTATTTAGTTGACTTGCTGCACCATTAACTCTTTCGCTACCAGAGCTGTACATGTGGCGTGGGACATAGTTATCCCAAACAGAACTCGCCTTTCAACACAAAATGTTGAGAGACTGACCTTTATTAAGATGAATCAGGCCAGGATTAACCAGGATTTCCAGACACCAGTGCTTGATTTCTGATTTCTGATCCGAAGCTTGCTTCGCTCAACACTAGTCAGATCATTACTGCCAGAATCGGTGTCTGGAAATCCTGATTGATCCAGGCCTGGTTCATCTTAATAAAGGTCAGTTTCTCAACCTTTGATCTGACCGTAATGTGCTGCCACAGCGGTACATTGTGACAAATGGCCCATTACTTCTGCCCACATGCTGCTGCCACCGGCCTGCTGCCTCTACTACCATCTGCCCCTACTGTGATCTGCCACCATCTTGTGCTGTTACTGGTACTGCTCTTTTCACACTTTGTTCTGGGGCCACTATTTTTACTCTTCATGCTGTTGCCACACTCACCATTCTGTTATGGGGCCACTAGTATCCCTGTTTGGCCATGTTGACATTGCGTTTTTCCCCCCCCGTTTTTCTGATCTGTCAGAGGAACAGAAAAATAACACAAAAACGGGTCGTGTCGTTTGAGCGTCCGTAAGACTTTTGTCAGTATTTTGCATCAGGATTTGACCATGATTTTGAAGTCAAAAGCAGGAGTGGGTCCAAAACACAGAAGACATGGAAATATTTCCATCACATGTTATCTCTGTTTTGGACCCACTCCTGTTTTTGTCTTACCAATACTGATGCAAAATACTGACCAAATACTGACCGTGTGATAGAGGATATTAAAGTCCTGCATACATAACACTAATTTCAGATACAAAGGGCCAAAACGCATGCAAACTGAACACAAGGCTTCTATCATACAGTCAGTATTTTGCACCAGAATTTAATCATGATTTGGAAGCCAAAAGCAGGAGTGGGTCCAAAACAAATAAAACATTCACATATTTCAATCACATTTTATCTGTTTTGAATCCACTCCTGTTTTTGCCTTACTAATACTGATAAAATGCTGACCAAATACTGACAAATGGAAGGCGGATACTCAAAATACATGATCTGCTTTTTTTGGGCTGTCCTTCTGACGGATCAGAAGAATACAGCCTTACTGCTGACACCCTCCCCTTGGTCATGGGACCACTACTTGAATCTTGGGCCACTGCATGGTTAAGTCCACGCCGATAAATTAGACCTGACACTAACATTGACTTTTAAGGCGGAGTTCTCCCTTCTGTTATTTGGTCAGTTATTTCCATCATCTAGGCTTCATTCACACGTCCTGTTTTTCTTTCCTGATCCGATCCGCATCTGATCCGCAAATCATGCGGATAGGATGCGGATTCATTCATTTCAATAGGTCCTGAAAAAATGCAGACAGCACTCCGTATACTGTCCGCATCCATTGTTCCGTTCCATTATGCGGATCCGCAAATAAGATAGAGCTTGTCCTACTTTTGTCCGCATATGCGGTCCGTGGTCCCATTATAGTCAATGGGCTCACAAAAAATGCGGATGATATGCGGAATGCATCAATATGTCATCCGCATATCATACGCAATTGCGGATCCGTTTCCACGAAATAGAAAGAAATACCCTACCAACATATATTCCTCCTTCCTTTTTTTGTGGAAAAATAGAACGGATGCAGATGTACAATTCGTAAAAACGGAAGGTTTTTTGCGCAAACACGAATCCGCAAAAAACGGACCGAAAATCTGAAAAAGAAAAATTCGGACGTGTGAATGAAGCTTAATTGTGAGCCAAATTCAGGAGCCAAGCCTTCTCTCGGATTAGGATTTAGGTATGAATAGATCTGCACCTGTTCTGTGGTTTGTACACGCACCTGCTTTGTGCTGACAATAAGTGATAACTGACCAAATAAGTGAAGTGTGAACTAAGCCTAATAGTGACGCACAGTCATTCTACAGCTAACAGAAGTGATTTGAAAGCATGTGTTTGCACTGCCACAACATGGATTAAAATAGCTTTTTTTTCTCCACTACTTTATTGCTGCTGCCTACCTCCATGTCCTTACTTTGTTCCACTAAAGAGTCTTTGGGAATCCTACAAGGGCGCTCAGCGATTAATTTTGGACAAATTTGAGGGAAAGTGAGAGGGAGTGCTAAGCCAGCCTCACATCTGCAACTAGCTCTTTCAGAGCAAAAACCCTTTATTGGAGCAAAGCAGATAGAAACTTTTCTAGTTGCAAGTCCTTGGTGGGATCTCTGGGTGGGTATTATTTCTATTATGGAGACCAGTTAATATATGTGATGACTATCATAGGCTAGGCAATGCTTCTCTCGGTTTCTGGGAAAAATATATGAAAATTATTGTGTCAACATATAGGTTTAGGAAAGCTAATTTGAATTTCTTTCCCAGAAACCCAGAGGGTCATTGCCTGGCCTACAATACTATCCAAACGTACTTTGCATAACAGGTGCTCTCCATAATGAAAAAGGGTACCCCCTCCAGACAATTCACACACTCTCTCTCGCGTTCCGGTAGAATCCATTTGTGTTCAAACCAAGTGTTTTCAAAAATTCGCCAGACCTGAAGTGAATCTTGAACGGTTCGCACATCTCTACTCCAGACCTTGAAAAGTTAGGTCCTTTGTCACGCTTTTCCTACAGATCTGCATGACCAGGTGTGTTAAGCGTGGAGAATGTGTCCACACACACAGAATAGCATAGGTCTTTCCATAATTTAGTTTATTCAACCCTATAATACTTCTTCTCTCCTGCGCTGCAGAAATACTGAGCACTTGCTGTTGGGTCCCTCAGCAATCAAAAACAATCGCTTGTAACCGAAGCAGTAGGAATCCCTGTGATTCATTTTTTTGTTAAAGGGATTCTCCGAGAATTAAGAAAATGAAAATATGTAACTATTACTTTATTATAAATATATTCCCAAATACCTTTCATTAGTTATAATGGTTTATTTTGACTAGGGAGCAATCATTAGGAGAAACAAAATGGCCGCCGTCCTATTAGTACACACAAAACCTGTCCTAATCACTCAGGAGGAAGTTACTTCACAACTCTGAGGTAAAAAGATACCTCATCCTCCTCTCTGCTCTGCTCATCAGGGATTATGATCATGAATACAGTTTAATATGATATTTAGCTGAATCTTTGTGGGAATGGCGTTTATGAGGAGACATGAAGTACAGAGAGGACGGACAGCTGTGGTAATGGAGACTGCATACAAGAGCTGCTGCTCATTATCCACATCCCCACCTCCTCTGTGTACTTCATGTCTCCTCATGAACTCCATTCCTACAGAGATTCAGCTAAAGATCTTATCACCTATAATCAGGATCATAATCCCTGACAAGCAGAGAGGAGGATGAGGCAGCTCTTTACCTCAGTGTTGTGAAGTAACTTGTCCTCCTGTGTGATTAGGACAGGTTGTGTGTGTACTAATAGGACGGCGGCCATTTTGTTTCTCCTAATGATTGTTCCCTGACAAAACAAGCCATTATAACTAATGAAAGGTATTTGGGAATATATTTATAATAAAGTAATATTTAAGTATTTTCATTTTCTTAATTCCCGGAGAACCCCCTTTAGGGAAAACCCTTCTAAAACACCGTGGAGCACCCCTTTAGCTATACTGTGACAGTTCCAAGTTTCCACGGATTTCTGTCTCTGTTATAATCTCTTGTGGATTTCAGGTTGTGTTCGTGTTGTGCCTTCCTCTTCCTTAGTAGTACGGACGTACCCCAGGACTGATTTGGTTGTATTTGCCGCAGGGTGTGAATAATTTATCATGAATGCAGTCAGTGTCCTCTCCCTCTACGCTTCAGCAGCAGTAAATCGCTCGCCACTTATCCTTCCTGAATCTTCCCGCCGCACTATTGCTTTGCCATTTGGGGCATTGATCGAGGAGCTTGTGACGGATCGATAATGAACAGCTATTATAAATCTCATGCTTTATTTAGCATCCATTGGGAGATTCGGGAGTCTGCACATTAAATGAGAAATCACTCACACTTACTCTAATGATTGTACGAAGCGCGCGAGGCAGCTACTTAGCGGGAGCTGCTACATCTAGACGCGGCCTGGGACGTATACCTAGCGGTGGTCTGTACTTTGGATGCAATTTTACATGGAGAAGTTTCTTCCTGACCATTTGGACAGTGCCCAACGCCTCTCAGACAGTAGGGATCTCGAGGCCTCTCAGATGCAGGAGCTGCCGCTAAAATGGTGTTTTTAGCATTGTCAAAGAGCAAGTCAGCAGGATCAACCATATTAAACCAGCCATAACGCCTGGTAGGGCTGATCCTGCTGATACCTTTCTTCCCAGGTCTTCAGTAGTAAAATCCCGGAAAACCCCTTTAAGTGCACCGAGGGTGGGTGCCTAGCCACTCAGTGCACATTAGCTCCTCCTCTCGGCTCCGGGGCATCTGGGTGGAGGGAGCATAGTCCAGCAATGGGTAGAAGGTAAAGGTGTGTATGGCTAGGGCCTGCCCTCGATACATTGGATTGAGCAAAGAAATTTGTGTTTTAATCCGCATGGTCCACCCTCCCAGGTATTATGGCTGGTTTAATCGGGTTGATCCTGCTGACAGATGATCTTTAAAGGTTTTGGCCACCTTTGGGACTTTTTTTTGGCAAACTTTCCACCTGGTCAGACCAGCAACAGGTAAGCCAACTTACTTGCTCCCCATCTCCATCAGTCCCTGGTCTCTTGCTGGGGTCCCCCACTGTAATCATCCACTTTGACGCTGCTGCAGCCAGTGACTGGTCACAGCAGTCAACCGCCCTTCTTTGTGTCCCATGAACAATTGACATGACGCAAGGGGAGCAGGTCACTGCTGCAGCAGCGCCAAAACGGATATTGACAGCGGGGCCCCGAGTGAGGCAGCCGAGACTGGGGAGTGAATGAGCTCAGGACCCAACGTCTGGTCAGGAGGGAGGCTTTGCCAAAAAAAAAAAAACCCCAAAAAGTGGCCAAACCCATTAAAGGTTATCGGTCAGCAGCATCAACCTTATTGATCCATCCATAATGCTGGAAGTATGGACTCTGCTGATTAAAATCTACCTTTCTTGCCTTATCTGATGCTGAGAAATTTAAAAATATGCATATCAAGTCTTAAGTGCACTGAGGGCGGGCCCTAGCCACACACACTTCACCTCCTTTGTGATAGGTGGCTTCTTGGTGAGGAACACTGTATCTGAGGACTCTGTGCACTCAATGGATGCAGTATTTATTAGAGCAAAGTACGGCACTCACTTTGGGTTTTACATTGTTTAATGTTGGCATTGGCACTGTATAGCGGTATGTGTGTACTATATGGCACTCTGTGCTTTATACTATGTTATCACTTATTTGCTTTTATATGGGCACTGTATAGCGGTATGTGTGTACTATATGGCACTCTGTGCTTTATACTATGTTATCACTTATTTGCTTTTATATGGGCACTGTATAGCGGTATGTGTGTACTATATGGCACTCTGTGCTTTATACTATGTTATCACTTATTTGCTTTTATATGGGCACTGTATAGCGGTATGTGTGTACTATATGGTACTTTGTGCTTTATACTATGTGATCACTGGTTTGCTTTTATGTGGGCACTGCATAGCGGTATGTGTGTACTTTATGGCACTTTGTGCTTTATACTATGTTATCACTTGTTTGCTTTTATATGGGCACTGCATAGCGGTACGTGTGTACTTTATGGCACTTTGTGCATTATACTATGTGATCACTGGTTTGCTTTTATATGGGCACTGTATAGCAGTATATGTGAACTTTATGGCACTTTGTGCTTTATACTATGTGATCACTGGTTTGCTTTTATATGGGCACTGCATAGCGGTATGTGTGTACTTTATGGCACTCTGTGCTTTATACTATGTCATCACTTGTTTGCTTTTATATGGGCACTGTATAGCGGTACGTGTGTACTTTATGGCTCTTTTCATTATACTATGTCATCACTTGTTTGCTTTTATATGGGCGCTGTATAGCGGTATGTGTGTACTTTATGGCACTTTGTGCTTTATACTATGTTATCACTTGTTTGCTTTTATATG
Source organism: Rhinella marina (assembly GCA_900303285.1). NCBI lineage: Eukaryota > Metazoa > Chordata > Amphibia > Anura > Bufonidae > Rhinella > Rhinella marina. The sequence continues at coordinate 35,512 of ONZH01023972.1, read as the reverse complement.
GGCACTGTATAGCAGTATATGCGAACTTTATGGCACTTTGTGCTTTATACTATGTGATCACTGGTTTGCTTTTATATGGGCACTGCATAGCGGTATGTGTGTACTTTATGGCACTTTGTGCATTATACTATGTCATCACTTGTTTGCTTTTATATGGGCACTGTATAGCGGTATGTGTGTACTGTATTGCACTCTGTGCTTTATACTATGTGATCACTGGTTTGCTTTTATATGGGCACTGTATAGCTGTACGTGTGTACTTTATGGCACTTTGTGCTTTATATTATGTGATTACTTGTTTGCTTTTGTATGGGCACTGTATAGCGGTATGTGTGTACTGTATTGCACTCTGTGCTTTATACTATGTGATCACTGGTTTGCTTTTATATGGGCACTGTATAGCGGTACGTGTGTACTTTATGGCACTCTGTGCTTTATACTATGTGATCACTGGTTTGCTTTTATATGGGCACTGTATAGCGGTATGTGTGTACTTTATGGCACTCTGTGCTTTATGTGATCACTGGTTTGCTTTTATATGGGCACTGTATAGCGGTATGTGTGTACTTTATGGCTCTTTGCATTATACTATGTCATCACTTGTTTGCTTATATATGGGCACTGTATAGCGGTAGCTAGAAACGTGTAGCACTCTGGGCAGGGTAGCATACTCTATATATCTTGACCACCTCCTGTTGATGGCGGTCCATCCTCCAATTGGTCCCGTTCCCCATTTTGAGTGGACACATCCTTCGTTCCCTGCCCTATTGAAATACGTGTCTCTCAAATATCTCAACTAAAAAACATACTGTAATAATTTAGAAAAAGTTTTTCTCTGGAAACCCCCGTAGTCTGCGCATTGTTTCGTTTAGAGCGTCCATATTTTCTAATAAGTGCCGCCATATAGAGCCGGGCTCTTAATTACAAGATAGATAATGAATTCGAGAATTTATGACACACTTTTCTTTACTTTAATTAAGCTTTCTATAAGTTGCGTAATTTTCTGCCATAAGTCCATAGAAGAGACGGGAGATCCGCGGGAGAAGAAGCGCCGCGCCGACTGCCGTAGCTTCATATTAATTTTTAATTTCTTTTTATTATCTTGTTCTCTGCAGTTTCTGTTTGCAGAAGTCAGTCCAGAAACAAACGCCGTCTTATGTGGTTTAATTATCTTTTAATTGCTCGTTAAACATTGCGAGGCCGGACGATGTGCGTTTTTAGCATTCGTCGTCTGCTATCTGCGCCTCGCCTGCCTTAATTGTCGTACAAATAGACCTTTATCATTTTTAATCCAGTTCATTTATGATCATTTATTGATTTCTGCAGTTTTGTTTTTTTACAGCGTTAGAAAAACATGAGTGGTTTCTTCCTGAAACGGCGCCACACCTGTCCTCAGGTTGTGTGTGGTATTGCTTGCCCAGCACCATTCACTTCGGTGGAGCTTAACGGCAATATCTGACAGAACCCAAGGTGGTGCTGGAAGTAGAGGGGGATGTGGTACCAGGGGTGGGGTCTAAGTGCAGTCAGGTAGCCAACATTTGGGAAACCGTAGTCAAGCAGAGACAAGTATGCCATACAGGTGCGGTGGCCAGGAGGTCCATCAGATGGCTAAGGTCCATGAAGTATGAGAGTCAAGCATAAGTGCTAGTCAGCAAAGCCAAGTTTTAGTAATGGGAGTTGGGTATTTGGTGAGTAAAAAACAGACCTGTAAAAAACTGCTCTGACAGGCGTCCACTGGATGTTGCGTGGAGGGAGTGACAGAAAGCCTCACCTCTGGGTCTCACTTTTTCGTCCTCTTTGTAACCAGTAGGTTCCTTGTTCGAAGTTAAAGTAACTGAAAAAAAAAATCTAAAAGTTTTTAAAGAATTTACATCTCAAGGTCTTCCTGTTAACGCTTCTTCTTCTTCTTGTGCTTCTCTTCAGCATGGCCATCCAGGTGGATAAGTTCAACTTTGAGAACATCTCAGAGCCTTCAGGAGACCACATACAGTTCGCCAACCAGAAGGAGGTGGAGGAGGAGAGGCAGCAAGCCAAGGGCCTGGAGATCAACAACAAGCTGGACATCCGCTGGAAGATCATATCCTTTTCTAGATATCTCACTGCGTTACTTTGTGTCCATGGATCTTGACCTTCATCCTTTTTATGTGGATGACGGTAATCAACTTAGGTAAGGGCTTACCCTCTGACCAAAATGTCCTGGGACGGATTTGCCATGGGTTAGGGAAAAATCACATTTATTTTCATCCATAGTATCCATTTTAATGAAGTCCGTCTTTGCAACCAACTTTTTTAATGATTCCAATGCATCTAGAGAAAAAATGGGAGCTATGCCTGAAGTCTTAATTAGAAATCTTGTTGTTTGTCTTCAGCTCCTATTCGGGGCTATGTGTCTCCATGGTTACAGACTACAAACAAACCTGGTGTAGTCTGATCCTGCAGTCATCTATACTGTATTTTCCCTACTTTTTAACTAATATAGTGATGGATGACAGACAGATCAGACTACACAGGATTTATTTGTTGTCTTTTACTATGGAGATCTATAGGCCTGCATGGAAGCTGTAGGTACAAAACAGCAAATTTTTAATGCTTGCAAAGTGTGTTTTATTTTAGATGTATTCAAACAAATTTAAAAAATGGTTGCAAAAGTGGATCTTCCCTTTAAAGAAACCACTGCCACTATTATAGGAAATCTATTACAAAAACATCCACATTTTTTGCAGCATGATAATGGTGAGGTCACATCATAGGGCTACATGTGACTTTAGGTCATCTGTCCACGTGGTTATGTTGGGCTCTGATACAACTACTTTAAATAGGTTTTCGAGCCTAGGAACCGATCAACCCAGTGCTCTGAACTTGTGCCCAATAAACAAATATTACTCTTAAACCTCTGTACAGGGATCTAGACTTTGCTGCAGGGGAACCACCAGGCTGCTTCCTACCTGGAGTTGTCTCTGTTCAAGCCACAACTGACCTACGAGGGTCAAGAGACACCTATGCAGTACACTGAGGGATCAGGCAAAACTATAGCCAGCAACAAGCCAAGGTCAGGGCAGGCAGATTTTGTGCAATCCAGTAATCCTAATAGCAGTCTGAGGTCAGGGCAGGCTACTCGGGGTCAGAATGGAAAACAGGCAGAGGTCAGGTCAGGCAGCAAAAGGTGAAATCCAAGAAAAGAGGCAGAAGTCAGTACGTTGACAGATGAAGGTAAGAAAAGGATATTGTTAAGATTGATCCTAGTACTCGGACACCTTCCCACAGGTGTCCCACTTGGCTGGTGGCTGGGCCCAACCTTCCCACTTGGCTGGTGAAGATTAGGGTGTGCACATGCTGTACCTTTAAGAGCCAGAGTGTCCGTGACCTACAGGCATAGACAGAGAGCAGTAGCCAGCAAGACTCAAACCACAGCCTGCGTGGATGGACAGAACTACTCTGGCAGCCGGGAAGGAGGGAAGAGAGCCTGGACCGACGCAGCAACAACACATAACCACTCACCTGTCCGCAGTCCTGCTGTATGTGTGTGCCGCTGCCACATTCCCAGCTACTTCCAGTTCCTGTCAAACCAGAAGTGGCTTGATTCCATGACCGCTGCGGCCAACCATTGGCTTCAGTGGTCACATATGCTGGAGAAGCATGTCACTGCTCGTCCTAGCACGTGATCTCTGCCTTTGTCCTGCACAGGTACGTCCATACTTGCAGTGATGCAGAAGTGTTGTCATATTCCCCCAGCAGCGGCCCAGGTGTCAGAACCTGTCGAATGAGTCCCATTGCTCTGTATAATAGGCCATAGCCCTTTATCTAATTTAAGGCCATTTACACTTAGCGAATATTTCTGCGTTGCGCCATTTGTAGTGGTACAGTGGAGAAATTCACCACATGCCAATCCAGCCCACATAATCGTGATAAATCCCACACAGCGTATCATTAAACTTTCCCGCCGTCCTCCAGTCTGCGCTGCCGGTAACTCGCCCCGCGTGATGCTCGAAAAAAACCCACATCTCTGCCGCATCAAATGGGTTTATTAGAAAACAACAGGCTCTGAATTGCATCGGGAGAGAGAAGTGCTGAAAGGGCATCGTCTCCATCGAGTCCTCTGTTCACATTGTAATCAATTTAGCTTGCTCCGCCGGTCCTCTCAGGGATGGCGGCGTCTGTGGCTCCGTCCCTCGGCGCTTCCTTTGAGCGATTTAAAGTAGAAAAAAAAAAATAAACCTCATCCTTTTAGTGTCTGGTGAGGAGCAGGCAGCAGCGCGCTGTCTATTCCCTGCGTTGCCAGCCGGGTCAGCGCTGTGTACCGAAGACGCAGCCTCATTGAAATAAATTTCCATACGTTTTTTTTTTAACACTTGACACTGAGCAGTTTGATTAACCTCCTCAAACACATCTGAAGGGAAGAAAGTTCTCGGGGGAAGCAAAACTTTTCACAGGAAAAACAAGGGAAACATAAGACTTTTCTTCTGTGTTTTTGTCTTTTAGCTCAAGGTATATTCCAGGCAAAGCTCAGAAATGCTGAGTGAAGCAGTGCCCAGAAGTGATCTTAAGTTATTCCAGAAAATCTTCTTCTACTTGGTCTTCACCCCCATGCACTGTACATAACCTGCTTCTCTTCCTCCTTCCTGTCCGTTTTGAAACATTTTCAGACTTGACCCATAGGTGGATAGTCTTACAGGACCCAGAAAGATTATCAAAATTAGGGTTATTTACTTTAGAAAAAAGACGACTGAGGGGAGATCTAATAACTATGTATAAATATATCAGAGGTCAGTACAGAGATCTCTCCCATCATCTATTTATCCCCAGGACTGTGACTGTGACGAGGGGACATCCTCTGCGTCTGGAGGAAAGAAGGTTTGTACATAAACATAGAAGAGGATTCTTTACGGTAAGAGCAGTGAGACTATGGAACTCTCTGCCTGAGGAGGTGGTGATGGTAAGTTCACTAAAAGAGATCAGGAGGGGCCTGGATGTATTTCTGGAGTGTACCTGTGGTCACCACTGCTCTTTTCACCGCTCTCGGGTTTCTCTGTCCTAGAAGCATAGTCCAACTTCCCATCTTCCCCTTCCAGACAGGCCAGACCGTTTCACTTGCTCTGTCCCTCCACGCAAGGCAAGACCTCTTTTCCTTTGCCCGTAGGGTGTACACGTGCTCCCTCTTGCTCTTGAAGGGCCAGTGTGTAAGCACCCTAATCTGCTCTAGTCTATGGCACCTTCTCTGTGGGAGGGTGCCTGAGCAATAGGTTTCCTAGCTTGCTAGTTCCTGCAAAGATGAGATGTTCTGTTGTTTGGCCTTGTACCGAGTTTCAGCCCGTTTCCTAGATTTTGACCCTTTGCTGTCTGAACTGACCTCTGTATTGATCCTTCACTATCCTTCATGACCTCTGACCCATAACAAACTGTTAAACAAATGAATCAAATATTTAAAAGCTCTGTACACCTTCGTGGGCGATTTCATTTTAGTTGTTTTGGTCTAAAAATCTTTTTTTCAATTGGTCTTTATTGAAAAATATTCAGCAATTAACAAAGGGTTAATTGTCTAGCTGTATGAAAGGTACTTTCACTTTGTCCCATCTAATAAACCTTATCTTTTAATTACTAAATAGTCATAAATACTTATTTAAGCCACATTTGTATCAGTAAGATAAGAACTGAGCTGTAAAGTGTTTAGGAGGTCAGAGATCAGAGATAAGAAGCTGTCAGCTGAGCTGCCTGACTGAACAGAGTGAAAACACATAGCTTGGTACATTTATATTTCCTCATTTCCTTGTTTCTCTTCTGGCCCTTTGTTTACATGCAATGACAACAATCTCTGCCCCTCCCCCTGCTCTGCAAAGGGAGTGAATACAAGTGCTGCCCTGAGTGACATGTCTGCCTGCTGGGATACTCAGCAGCATGTTGTATGTGTAGGGCTCCAAGTCCCAGCTGTACAATGACACTGCTAATGCACACAGGAACTTCCCCCTACCTTTCTTGTGCAATGCTCTGCAGAACTCCTCCAGTGTCAGATCTGTGTCTGTAGGATGAGGAGGGCAGATCCTGTGTGTCTTCACTTCCTGAAGCTACTGTTGTAAATCCTTGAGCCCTGTGTGTGTTCTGGCTGAAGGGGTTAATGTTTTATCTCAAATAATCCAGGGAGAGAGCCAGCAGAGCAGGGGGCGTGGCCAGCACAGTGACGTTTCATGTACAGGCTCTTATCTGCTTGTGCACGAATACCAGATTAGCAGGCAGGAAAGCTGACATCACAGGTCATGTGACCCTCAGTGAAATCTGAGAAACCAGCAGCTTTAGAAGCAGAAAGTGTATGGAAAAGCTGTTGTATTTGACTAGTTAGACACCTACAAAGGACAAAAAAATAACTCAGACAACCCCTTAAATTGTCTAGCTGTATGAAAGGTACTTTCACTTTGTGCCATCTAATAACCCTTATCTCTAAATTACTAAATAGTCATAAACACTTATTTAAGCCACATTTGTATCAGTAAGATAAGAACTGAGCTGTAAAGTGTTTAGGAGGTCAGAGATCAGAGATAAGGAGCTGTCAGCTGAGCTGCCTGACTGAACAGAGTGAAAGCACATAGCTTGGTACTAGAGAATCTTATGACCAAACAGAGAAAAGGGCTCAACATTTTTAATAAAGACCAACTGAAAAAATATTTTTAGCTCAAAATTAATTCAATGCAATACTAATAGAAAAATTGCCCGCAAGAGCGTACATAGCCTTTAACAATGTGACAGATCAGGACATTGGAAGAGTTTCTATTGTCTGGGAATTTTGAATGGTAGTGCTCTTGGAACGCAAATGTCGCAGAGGTTAATGACGTGTATGCACAGATTGGACTGACCCCTTTACTCTTGGGGTAACAGACAGGGAGGAATCATTATAACTACCGAAAAAAACAGGAAAACAAAAATAAATAACGCAAAATTTCTTGCAGTCTTAACCCCTTCTCGACCGCCATACAGCTATATACGACTGTGGGCATCTGAATGCTGAAAACCCAGAAGCACGCGCTTCCTGGTGTGCTCCAGCTCCCCCTGGTGGGGATCGGGGAACCAGAGTGTGTTAGCAGCAGCCCCTGTCCTTTTTTGTAAAAAATAAGCGTAAAAAAAAAAAATGTAAAAATTTTTTTAAAAAAATCACTCCCCTTTCCCCAAAATGAAAAGAAAAAAAACAACATAGGTTTCCCGGCTTGTAAAAATGCTCGTACTATTAAAATTATTCCCATACGGAAAACGGCGAAATGGAAAAAAAGTCAAAATGGATTAGTTGTTTTTTGGTTGCTTCTTCTCCCACAAAAAAATTAAATACAAAGTGATCAAAAAATCGTACCGAAAAATGAATCTTCACATAACTCCGCATACATGAATACAAAAAAGTTATAGGGGTTAGAAAAAAATAAAAAAAAAAATATTTTCATGGTTTTTAATTTTTTTTTTCAGCATAAAAGCACAATAAAAATATACATATGCGGTATTGCCGGATTCGTACTGACCTGGAGAATGAAAGTAACTGGTCAGTTTTATATATAATAAAACTGACCAGTTACTTTCATTCTCCAGGTCAGGGAACGCTGTAAAAACAATCCCCCAAAAAACTGTTATGGAATAGTTTTTTTGTTTTTTCTTCCCAATTTCACCCCATTAAAAAAAAAAAATTCCGCTTCCCACCACCTTGCATGCAATAGTGCCATTAGAAAGAGCATCTTGTCCCGCTAAAAAAAACAAGCCCTCATACAGCTATGTGAACAGAAAAGTAAAAAAGATATGGCTTTGGGAAGGTCCGGGAGTAAAAAATGTAAACGGTCATGAAAAGGTTAATGGAGTTAACCGTTCTTCAGAAGGAATAAAAATTTGCAGAATGAATTTCCCATCTTGGCATATTCTGTTATTTGAAATGGTGACTTGATATCAGGGTGTCCTCGAGAACAAAAACTAAAGAAGGAACAGTGTGGAAATCCCCGTTTAAATCCGGTAATGTCGTTCTCTCGGCTCGCCTGTGCGCCGCGGAGATTATCTTGAAAGCGGAGCGTCTTTTTTTCTGTCTGTAATTGGTTTGGAGTTTGAAAATGTCTGTTTGTAATGCAGAAAAGCAAATGCCAGTTACAGATGATATTAGCAACGGAGAGAAGCAAAGGCGAGAGATTGTTACTTTACTTCTGGTGGCGATCTGCTGACTTGAAGATAAGAATGGCACACGAAACAAGGGATGGTCCTCTACTGGGCGTCTCCAGCTGCGCTTGGATGCGGGGGTTACTGAATTCAGTCAGCGCGTTTCATGACCAAATGGAATCTAACATCTCATGTTTTTGTGTTTCCCTTACAGTACAAGATAAGAAATATGTGTACACAGGGATATAACTCAGGATCAGTGCAGGATAAGTAATGTAATGTATGTACAATGACTCCACCAGCAGAATAGTGAGTGCAGCTCTGGAGTATAATACAGGGATATAACTCAGGATCAGTGCAGGATAAGTAATGTAATGTATGTACAATGACTCCACCAGCAGAATAGTGAGTACAGCTCTGGAGTATAATACAGGATGTAACTCAGGATCAGTACAGGATAAGTAATATAATGTATGTACACAGTGACTGCACCAGCAGAATAGTGAGTACAGCTCTGGAGTATAATACAGGATGTAACTCAGGATCAGTACAGGATAAGTAATGTATGTACACAGTGACTGCACCAGAAGAATAGTGAGTGCAGCTCTGGAGTATAATACAGGATGTAACTCAGGATCAGTACAGGATAAGTAATGTAATGTATGTACACAGTGATTGCACCAGCAGAATAGTGAGTGCAGCTCTGGAGTATAATACAGGATGTAACTCAGGATCAGTACAGGATATGTAATGTATGTACACAGTGACTCCACCAGCAGAATACTGAGTGCAGCTCTGGAGTATAATACAGGATGTAACTCAGGATCAGTACAGGATAAGTAATGTATGTACACAGTGACTGCACCAGCAGAATAGTGAGTGCAGCTCTGGAGTATAATACAGGATGTAACTTAGGATCAGTACAGGATAAGTAATGTATGTACACAGTGACTGCACCAGCAGAATAGTGAGTGCAGCTCTGGAGTATAATACAGGATGTAACTCAGGATCAGTACAGGATAAGTAATGTATGTACACAGTGACTGCACTAGCAGAATAGTGAGTGCTGCTCTGGAGTATAATACAGGATGTAACTCAGGATCAGTACAGGATAAGTAATGTAATGTATGTACACAGTGACTCCACCAGCAGAATAGTGAGTGCAGCTCTGGAGTATAATACAGGATGTAACTCAGGATCAGTGCAGGATAAGTAATGTATGTACACAGTGACTGCACTAGCAGAATAGTGAGTGCAGCTCTGGTGTATAATACAGTGTATAACTCAGGTTCAGTACAGGATATGCATCCTGCATATGCATTCCTATTGATGGTCATTCAGGTATATGGTGGACTCTCATGGCAAGTTCATCCTAGTGTTGCCCCCGTGACATCCCATCATCTGCCCGGCCTGCAAAAGTCAATAATCCCTCTGCAGAGTATTCGATATCTTCTTGCTTTTGCTTTGTGGAAACATTTGCATTTAGATTGAAATGATTTTGCATTTGTCAGCATTTGATGACGTGAGTTGGAGATCCTCCTCGCCAGAGGTTAAGGCAGGTGAGGAGTTAATGACGTTCCTTCGCGGCTAAGCTTATTGTGTTGTTTGCAGCTAAGTGACAAAGCGCGGGGCGGCCTGGAAGTAATAAGACAATGGCAAAGCGAGCCCGTTCAATGTACAAATAGTGGCAGTCATTCGTGACCTCTCTCGGAGAACACCTACCCTTCCCGCAGAGCCGAGCAAATGGGATTTTCTTTTCTTTTTGCTCTTTATCAGAAAGAGGTTTCCCCCTGAGAAAACATTGATTTCTGCCATCACAGGGAACTCATTAAAAGTCCTTTCTAAAATAACCTTGTTATCTCCTCTTCATACATTCTGCAATGTTAGGAACACAATGTATCACGGCCCGGAGACTCATCCTCCAATCTATAGAGCGCAAGGCTGAAAGTATTGGTCTTAAAGGGAGCTGCCGTCAGAGCCATCGATACAGTGTACTGGTTCATGGCTACTCAGTGCAGGGGCCCCAATGACAACGGAGAAAGGGCCACAGTTTTGACACTGTTGCACCTGTACCCTAATATAATCTAGCTAGAATTGTCCATATCCTACATGGACGATCTCACTGAAGGTGAAATGTCTGCTTGGCTATGTTTTCCCCGGTCAAGATCACCGCAGCGGCTCCAATGTATTACATGAATTGTCTCTGATGAGGCAGTCCATTTAAAGGCTATGTACACCTTTGGAAGCAATTTTTTTTTCAGGCATTTTTGGCTAAAAATCTTTTTTGCAATTGGTCTTTATTAAAAATATTGAGCCGTTCTGTCACAAAGGGTTAACTGGTTTTCTAGCTGTGTGACTGGTACTTTCTCTTTCATTTTGTGCCGGTCATCTAACAAACCTGATCTCTAAGCCACTGTGAGGTTGTAAACACTTATTTAAGCCATAGAAAATTGCAGATCCACAAAAAACGGATGCCGCCCGTGTGCCTTCCGCAATTTGCGGAACGGAACAGGTGACCCATTATAGAAATGCCTATTCTTGTCCGCAAAACGGACAAGAGTAGGACACGATCTAGAATTTTTGCGGGGCCACGGAACGGACCAACGGAGTGCTGTCCGCATCTTTTGCGGCCCCATTGGAGTGAATGGGTGCGCACCCGAGCCGCAAAAAATGCGGCTGTGATGTGGAACCAAACCACGGTTGTGTGAATGAGCCCTTAGGCTACTTTCACATGACCGTTGTGCTTTGCTCATCCTCAAATTGCAGATCTGCAAAAAACACGGATGACATCCATATGGCATCCGTTTTTTTTTTTTTTTTTGTGGATCCACTGTACCAATGCCTATCCTTGTCCGCAAAACAGACAAGGATAGGACATGTTTTGTGGAGCTCCGGAATGGACATATGGATTAAAAATGAATGGGTCGGCATACTAGCTTCAAAATATGCGGATTGGTCGTGTGAAAGTAGCCTTATCAGTAAGATAAGAACTTCGCTACTATGAGTGTTTATAAGGTCAGAGCAGAGATAAGGAGTCCGTCAGCTCCTAGTCTGACGTCAAAGACAGAAAATCCAAAGGGTGCTACTAGAGCATGTCAGCTCTGTACAGAAAAAAATAAAGACCAATTAAAAAAATTATTTGTAGCTCAAAATTAGTACAATGCAATAATTAAAAAAAATTGCCCCCAAATGTGTACATAGCCTTTAAGGCTAAATGCACACCACTGTATTTTTGGTACACATTTTTTGCAGATCAGATGCCCACCCATTCATTTGAGTGGGGCTACAAAGGATGTGGACAGCACATGGTGTGCTGTCTGCAATCAAAAGTCTGTTCTATGGCCCCACAAAAAAGATAGAACATGTCCGTTTTGCAGACAAGGATGGGACATTTCTACAGGAGTATTAAAAAGAATAGCGGCGTACGCTTTGCAGGAAACCCAGTTTTGCGAACCGCAAAACACATACAGTTATTTGCATGAGGCCTAAAGAGTAGTTCCATCTTCACAAGAGAGCAGCAAGCAAAAGTATCAAAATGTGGCCATCACACAGCATTTTACAAAACACTTATGGTCGTGTGAATGTAGCTCAGTGTTGCTATTTAGTGATCTGGATTGTCATGGACATTATATCACTCATTGTCCTCTATGGGGCTCACAAACTAAGTTCCCTATCAGTATGACTTTGGAGTACGGGACGACAACGGAGAACCCGGAGGAAACCCATGCAAACACAGGGAGGAACCGGAGGAAACCCCTGCAAACACAGGGAGGAACCGGAGGAAATCCATGCAAACACAGGGAGGAACCGGAGGAAACCCATGCAAACACAGGGAGGAACCGGAGGAAACCCATGCAAACACAGGGAGGAACCGGAGGAAACCCATGCAAACACAGGGAGGAACCGGAGGAAACCCCTGCAAACAAAGGGAGGAACCGGAGGAAACCCATGCAAACACAGGGAGGAACCGGAGGAAACCCATGCAAACACAGGGAGGAACCGGAGGAAACCCATGCAAACACAGAGAGGAACTGAAGGAAACCCAAGCAAACACAGGGAGGACCTACGAACTCCATGCAGATGTTTTCCCCAGAGCTTCAAAGAATTAGTGCTGACCACTGAGCCACCATGATGACTTTTAATTTTTTTTAATAACCCACCAGTCATCCAGATTTCCTTAAAGGGATTGTCCAGGATTTAGAAAAAATTAACCTGTTAACCCCCCCCCCCCCGCGCTGTCACTACCATGGTTCCTACTGGTCTCTATTTCCTTCCCTTCAGCGAGGACATGCTGTACATGCACGAGGCCGCTGCAGCCAGTCACTGTCCTCAGTGGTCTCCTGCCACACCTGCTGAGGCCAGCGTTTGACTGCAGCAGTCTCATCCAGGTATGGGTATGTCATGACCACAGGGTACACCAGAGCGGAGGTGCTGCAGCAGCCAGGAATTCAGGAATTGAACAGATTTGTATTTTTTTTATCAATCTTTTTTTTTTTGCTGTAATTATTTAAAATCCAGTCCTTTAAATATTCCCTCTTAATGCCATCCTGCGATCCGATGGGGGTGAGTGCGTCCGGGATAAGTGCTGTGGCTTGCGCTAGACGTTTGCTGACTTGCAGCAATAAAACCCGCCTAATAACCTCCCTGCTTTGTTGCTGCGCTCGGCATAATCTGATTGCATTAATAATGCATCCGCTCATGCTCGCAGGGAGGCTGCACAGTTACTGTCATTTCCTTACGTGCGAGAAACAAGGGCTTGTGGCGCCAAAGCACTTAAGGGGTCTAAATTTAGAGATTCTGATGGAAGTGACTTTATTTCGATGACAAGTTAACACTGGATGCTACTATTTAAAGAATTCCAGCCGCTCAGCCGCACGTGTCACGTAACCGGGGCTGCGCTATTCTATTTTAACTGGTCAGTTTATGGAGCTTTTACTGAGACATGATGGATTTTTTACCAGACAGTTTTAGTCAGCCCCTCCTAATAACGAGAAAAAAATGGGCAAGTGCAAATCAGATGTGACTGCAATGCAAGAGTACTAGGTTGTGTGCAGGCATGTGTGCACGCCCAAGATTGTTGCAGTCATCACCCCCACATGTACAATGCAAAAAAAGACAAAATTACTTAAAAAATAGGCAGATGTAAAGTGATAAGTTCCAAACTAAAGACAAAACGGGATATGACGTGCACATCCGCATGCCATGCACTGATCTATAGCTGCTAAGCTGCTCTCCACATCGAGGTGGCCGCTTTCGAGTGGGTCGCAACAATAAACTGGGAAAGCACAACACGGCAACCACCGCTGCTACAACTCACCAGCCACAGGCGACATGAACCAGCAGCCCAAAAGCACGTGTGCTACCATGCAGAGCCCCTCAGCATTGGGCCACAACACCCACAGGTGCAGCATCACACCATAGAATTTTGACATATTTGCATTTATACGACAGTGAATAAATATGGCTGTTAAAAACTGATAAGCTGTACTGCTGTATACTACTATAATACTGCTCCAATGTACAAGAATATAACTACTATAATACTGCTCCTATGTACAAGAATATAACTACTATAATACTACCTCCTATGTACAAGAATATAACTACTATAATACTGCTCCTATGTACAAGAATATAACTACTATAATACTGCTCCTATGTACAAGAATATAACTACTATAATACTGCTCCTATGTACAAGAATATAACTACTATAATACTGCTCCTATGTACAAGAATATAACTACTATAATACTGCTCCTATGTACAAGAATATAACTACTATAATACTGCTCCTATGTACAAGAATATAACTACTATAATACTGCTCCTATGTACAAGAATATAACTACTATAATACTGCCTCCTATGTACAAGAATATAACTACTATAATACTGCTCCTATGTACAAGAATATAACTACTATAATACTGCTCCTATGTACAAGAATATAACTACTATAATACTGCTCCTATGTACAAGAAATATAACTACTATAATACTGCTCCTATGTACAAGAATATAACTATATAATACTGCCTCCTACGTACAAGAATATAACTACTATAATACTGCCTCCTATGTACAAGAATATAACTACTATTAATACTGCTCCAATGTACAAGAATATAACTACTATAATACTGCTCCTATGTACAAGAATATAACTACTATAATACTGCTCCAATGTACAAGAATATAACTACTATAATACTGCTCCTATGTACAAGAATATAACTACTATAATACTTCTCCTAATGTACAAGAATATAACTAACTGTAATACTGCTCCTATGTACAAAGAATATAACTACTATAAGTACTCTGCTCCTATGTACAAGAAATATAACTACTATAATACTGCTCCTATGTACAAGAATATAACTACTATAATACTGCTCCTATGTACAAGAATATAACTACTATAATACTGCCTCCTATGTACAAGAATATAACTACTATAATACTGCTCCTATGTACAAGAATATAACTACTATAATACTGCCTCCTATGTACAAGAATATAACTACTATAATACTGCCTCCTATGTACAAGAATATAACTACTATAATACTGCTCCTATGTACAAGAATATAACTAACTATAATACTGCTCCTATGTACAAGAATATAACTACTATAATACTGCTCCTATGTACAAGAATATAACTACTATAATACTGCTCCTATGTACAAGAATATAACTACTATAATACTGCTCCTGCTCCTATGTACAAGAATATAAACTACTATAATACTGCTCCTATGTACAAGAATAAATATAACTACTATAATACTGCCTCCCTATGTACAAGAATATACTACACTACTATAATACTGCTCCTATGTACAAGAATATAACTACTATAATACTGCTCCTATGTACAAGAATATAACTACTATAATACTGCTCCTATATAAA
Source organism: Rhinella marina (assembly GCA_900303285.1). Lineage (NCBI taxonomy): Eukaryota > Metazoa > Chordata > Amphibia > Anura > Bufonidae > Rhinella > Rhinella marina. The sequence goes on along the minus strand of ONZH01023972.1, from coordinate 20,482 downwards.
AGAATATAACTACTATAATACTGCCTCCTATGTACAAAGAATATAACTACTATAATACTGCTCCTATGTACAAGAATATAACTGCTATAAATACTGCTCCTATGTACAAGAATATAACTACTATAATACTGCTCCTATGTACAGAATATAACTACTATAAACAGCCTCCTATGTACAAGAATATAACTACTATAATACTGCCTCCTATGTACAAGAATATAACTACTATAATACTGCTCCTATGTACAAGAATATAACTACTATAATATTGCTCCTATGTAACAAGAATATAACTACTATAATACTGCTCCTATGTACAGGAATATAACTACTATAATACTGCTCCTATGTACAAGAATATAACTACTATAATACTGCTCCTATTACAAGAATATAACTACTATATAATAGTGCTCCTATGTACAAGAATATAACTACTACTAATACTGCTCCTATGTACAGAATAAAATACTATAATACTGCTCCTATGTACAAGAATAAAACTACTATATACCTGCCTCCTATGTACAAGAATATAACTACTATAATACTGCTCCTATGTACAAAGAATATAACTACTATAATACTGCTCCTATGTACAAGAATATAACTACTATAATACTGCCTCCTATGTACAAGAATGTAACTACTATAATACTGCTCCTATGTACAAGAATATAACTGCTATAATACTGCTCCTATGTACAAGAATATAACTACTATAATACTGTTCCTATGTACAAGAATATAACTACTATAATACTGTTCCTATGTACAAGAATATAACTACTATAATACTGCTCCTATGTACAAGAATATAACTACTATAATACTGCTCCTATGTACAAGAATATATCTACTATAATACTGCTCCTATGTACAAGAATATAACTACTATAATACTGCCTCCTATGTATAAGAATAAAACTACTATAATACTGTCCCCTTGGTACATGAATATTCTTGCAATATCAGCTCAGCTTGAAGATGCAGAGTAATTTCACTGATGACAAGGAGTAAACCTCACCATTGATGCAGCTTTTTTTTCTGCCAGTGATTGTCATTTCCCTCGTTATTGGCCGTTAGATCTATATTCGCCCAGTCCTGTATTATCTGTATTCCTTGTCCATGTGGTATACGGTATATGGATGTGTACGCCTACACAATGCACATATATGCACAATTGTGTTTCCAGATGGGCGAGTGTATTATTGCTCCTCGGAGGGCAAAGTGTTACTCCGCTCTCAGAGAACTCATGGCGTCAAACAGCTGGGTAGGCAGCGCTTGAGATCTGAGCACAATTATGCGTGTTTGGAAAATTGGACTAATAAAATAAGCCGGGAGAAATCAGAGCAATTATAATTACGATATTCTGAGGATTTTATTTTTAGCCTGAATTGTCTTTGCCGAGCAAATTTACATCAGTGAAATGTTCACATTGTAATCTTCACCTGCAAAGAGGAGATGATTTATTCAGAAAGCGACAGCCGCTTCTTGTCCTCTCTTTCATTAACCGGCGATTAATCTTACTGTGAGTAACCTTCATTTTAGGCAAATTTAGATATATTTTATGGCCACAATTTTGAAGGGCGTATTTTTCTGAACTTCTTTCTGAAATCCTCAGCAATCTGGTTATCAAAAAGGTGGAATCCACCTTAAAATTAACATTTTGAAATTCTCAAGCAACATTGTTTCCTTGCAGTTTGTATACAGCTCTAATGTTTTCATGTGTGTTGCCATGGTTACAGACCACAAAACAACCGCTCTGTAGTCTGATCCTTCCGTCATTTCTTGCTATCATTCACCTCTTTCCACTTCTGTTTTTAGTTTATGAAGTGGAGGTAAGACATCAGGTAACACTCGAAAGCATGATCAGACTACATAGGATTTGTTTGTAGTCTGTAACCATGGAGACACAATAGTAGTCGGCTATGATATCTTTAAACTAGAGGTTTGCAATGTTGTTTAATTTCTTAATTTTTTAATTCGGAATAATACATTTTACCTGTTATATTACAACAAAGATATACACACCCTTTAATCTTAAAGTTCCCCTAATCTGATCTGAGAAATGTTTGTGCAAGCAGGAACCACTGTTCAGAGACTGTGTGGCTGCAGAAGGGGGAGGGGAGGCACTTCTTAGGGCTCCTGCACATGACCGTATGTTTGATTTCCATCCGATCCACACTTTTTGCGGGTCGGATGTGGAACCATTCATTTCACTGGGGCCACAAAAGATGCGGCCAGCACACCGTGTGCTGCCCGTATCTGCATGTACGTTCCATGGCTCCCGCAAAAAATAGAACATGTCCTATTCTTGTCCATTTTGCGGCCAACTATAGCACATTTCTATTCATGTGAAAAAGAAAATGTCAGCATGGACAAGGCCGCGATAAGTGTTTTGTGGCTCCGCGATTTGTGGACTGCAAAACACAGCTGTCTTGTTTTAAACCTGATAATCTTACCTTTTAAACAAGACCAAGATCATGTTACTTTCCATAGTACATTGCAAGTTGCAGCCCTTTGAAAGGGGTCCCAGTAAAAGCTATACATTTCTGCAGCTTTCATTTCCAAATTCTAATCACTTTATCTCCCCCTCCCCATGTATCTCACCTAGCTTAGATTGTCAGCTTTCAAACAAGACTGCGCTCACATCTGTAGGCACTACCTGTATCCCGAGATGAGAAGGTTTGATAGAGCACCTCCTCTGTAGCTGGTTGTGATCTCAGCAAGTTTGGAGGCGGTGAGTAGGCGCTGACAGCCTACAGGAGAGATAAAAAGATTCTCTCTCCCTTTTTTACCTGTACATATCCCAGGGGGAAGGTTACATGGACTTTTGTGCATGTTATAAATCCCCTTTAACCCATCAATCAAAATCTACAATAAAAAAGTGATAATTTCTGGTGAGTTTTTCTAATTTTGTCTGGAGTTTTAAAGGAGTTATACAGGATTAGACAATTATGGTTTCTATCTTTTAGGAACAGCTCTACATCCGTTCCTGTTGAGGCTTTTGCAAAAAGCTCCACAGCTGCAATACCAGACATAACCAGTGGGTAACCGTGGCGCTGTGTTTGCTACTAAGCGACCATGTTTTATATTTCTATTCAGCCTCTTTAATGGGGTGTCCAGGTGGTTCGAATTTATCTCTACAGAATAGGGAATAACTATTAGACCGATGGTGGTCCTACTGCTGGGACCCCCACTGATCACAATTATGGGGGCCTCATATCCCTTTGGCAGCTGCCTGAAATGAATGGAGCGACTAGTTGCACATGCGCACGGCTGCTCCATTGATTTCTATGGGAGTTCTGGATAGAGCCGAGTACAGCGCTCACCTGTCTCCGATATTCGGTAGTTCGAATTTATCCCCTATCTTCAGAATAGGGAATAACTATTAGACGGATGGTGGAGCTGATGTCATCTTTTGAGATACTGTAGGGCGTTAATCTTGACTTGTTGCTCCCTATTGGCAGAGCATGTTTTTTACAGTCTATCAATAGATATGCAGCATGTTAATGCATGATGTACTGCCGCCCCAGGGACGTATAACACATACAAAGCCATCCGTACAGTCCAGCTACCAGATATGTCAGGTTTGTACTGTTCCCCGGCATCAAAGGGTTAAATCTGCAGCATCACATGTGAGGTCGGATCCGCGACCGCAGTCCTGGGGTAGATGACTGTTCATCGATCAGCGTGGTGTCTACGTCCAGGGGTACAGGTCACCAATTTAATTGAGTCTGATCTATCTCTGCTGTCACAGTCGTTTGGAGCCCATGTCCTGACTCTGGAGCGTCACATCAATGCCTGCCGTCTATAGACTACAAGAGGTCACCCCCAGCCCGCGGGGCTGCCGCGTACGGGCAGGGGATCGGTCTGATGGTATATTGAGTTACTTTTTCATCATTATTTTCCAGGGCTACGAAAGGCCCTCGTAGCTCAGCTTCATTTACTTTGTTGAGATGAGCAGGTCACTTGTTAAAGAGGAACGAGGCGTGAAACGCGGCGGGCTGCTGATAAATATTTCATGTAATTCCTGATACAATGGTGATAAATATCAGATAGTTACAGGTGACATTACTCCAATGTGTGCGGTCTACGGCAGAAACAAGTACCCAGCGCTATCAGCGCCTTACACCTTTCTCCTCCACTATATTAATAGTTGACTTTTTGTGTTTTTTTTTTTAGCTCTTTTTATGTTGTGTAGTATTGGAATATGTTGTGGGGCATTTATATTCTAGAAATCTGCTACATTGTTGCAGATTGTATCCTGCTAAAGGAGATCCCGTGAAAAGTATAGATAAGAAATGTCGGATGAGAACAGAGGGTCCTCGAGTCCCCTCTGAATGGAGCAGTAGTGTGCACATCGGTCTCTAAAGGAGGACCTGAGTGTTAGACCCCATGCAGACGGCCGTTGCCCAGCCATGCCCGCTTTGTGGCCCGCAAACAGCAGGTCCGCAATATACGGGCCTCGGGTGTTTGTGCACCACATCACGGATCCATTCACTTGTATGGGTCCGCAATCCCGAAAGTGGCCCCATTATGAGGGGGCAGTGAAGACAAAGATGGTGCAACTAAAAGGAGAAGCAGAGGGAACGCTGTGACCCCTGTCTCCATTGCACAGTGTCCCACGCGGAGGTGACCGCCACATTAACCTTATGTGACTAAGAGGAGGAGTGAGCCATGCCAAACACACTGCATACTGGTATTGACAATTTACAATGGTAATACAGTGTGTTAACTGAAATTGGTATTTAAATGCTGTTATTGATGCAAAATGCATTCAGTATTAATGCACTGTAGCTTAACGCAATATGTTAACTGAAACTTGAGGGTGTTTAAAAAAAAAAAAAGAAAAAAAAAAAGCTGGATGTAGAACAGAAAATGGAAGTTGTTGCAGGATTTTGTTGGTTTGATGGCAATATTTGCAGTGCAACATGAACTACATGAACTTTTCTTTTGACAGCAGCCTTATGAAGCACACAACTGACCAGTCCCTCCTTTTCTATGCTTTCCCTGATAAAACCGTAACTGAATCTAATTATGTCTCTATACTGTCCCTATCACACCTATAGTGCTAACTTGTGTCTGTAATTGGCTTTTGGGCAGACATAGCTAAGGCCCATTTCACACCTGCGGTGCGGGGCTCCGGCAGGCTGTTCCGGTGGGTGAACAGCCTGCCGGATCCGTGCTGCCGGAACTGTACTCCGGCCCCATTCACAGTAATGGGGGCTGGACGCGGATCCGGCCGCAGCACGGCAACTCCTGCTGAGAGGCGACCGGAACGAAAATACAACATACACCCACCGGAACAGCCTGCCGGAGCCTCGCGCCCCAGGTGTGAAAGTAGCCTAACACACTAGGGCTGCAGCTATCGATTATTTTAGTAATCAAGTAATCCATCGATTAATCGAGTACTCTAATAAAAAATAACTAATTAAAATAATGTTTTTCTTTATAAAAAGTCATCAGACCCCTGTGCCATCAGCTCCTCCCAGTGCCATCAGCTCTGTGCCATCAGCTCCCCCCAGTGCCATCAGCCCCCCTGTGCAATCAGCTCTGTGCCATCAGCCCCCCACCCAGTGCCATCAGCTCCTCCCTGTGCTGTCATCCCTTCCCCCATGCCAGCAGTCGTCCATGTGCTCAGCTCCCCCAGTGCCACCATCTCCGCTCCTAGCCATCAGTCCCAGTTTAACATTTAACACTTACCTCTCCTGTAGGGGCGCTGCTCCACGGCTCCTCCGTCTTCTCTGCGCGCTGCATTGTCGCCCTGACATCACACAGCATCGGGTCATAGTGCACGCTGACGTGCACTATGACCTGACAATGTGTCAGGATACAGTACAGTGTGGGCCGGCGGGTGACAACAAAGTGTGAGTAACAGAAAGCGCTTCATTCACACTCAGTGGTCACATGACACAAACAAATCCTTAATGCAAAAAAAATTGTTTTGCAGCCCTACAACACACATGCTTTCAGATTGCAAGCTGCTCACAGAATGGCATGCATGATGTTCTCAGCACAAGGACTTGCCAAAATGCTGCCCCCTGATTGGACGGCAGACTTCTGAGCCAATCAGGGTAAGCGCCCTCCCGCCCAGGATCATGTGATCATCCATCTTCTTTCTTTCTCTAGTTTTCCCGCCATTGCCCACTGTAAATGGAGCGGGTATGTTTTTGCATAATTCATCCGAAACAAATTGATAAAACCTCAGATTCATTTGGCAGTAGAATATTCGTGAAATTCCTAACAATTCTGCTTTGTTCAGATTCGATCATCTTTTTCGTGCTCTTTCTCCCCTTCCCCTTTTATTTTTAATTGCCCTCTTTTTTCATGCTCAGATCCCCACCCTCCGCACACCGTCTCCCATCAGCTCCTCTTTTCCACCTGCTGTGCTAGGAGGCCTCTATTAAAAGTTCTAAGCAACATCTGTTTATTTTTCCATCGCCTTCCTCGTGCGCCCGGATTCTCCGGCCCATCTGCTCCTCGCGCATTACAGGAGCGAGTAATGAACCCTGTGTGCAAACCGCCAAACCACCGGTGACGACTCATTCTGCTGCTGACCCCTACGTAGTTCAGAATCACGGCAGACACATTGTATCAGTGACCAGCGATACATTGTTACTAGTCACATGTTCCGCCTCCGTAACCAGTCATTATCCCCAGGATGCCTGATACATTGTGCATTATATATATATATTTGTGAATGTCAGTGAATGGAAAGCATTCTTATTGACATTGTGATTCCGGATACCCATCCTGCAGGTGGTTACATATTTTTTGGATGTCGTCGCCATTTACTAGCGTCGACATATTCTGCAGCGCTGTATATACATATACATGGTGTTCGTTCACATCAGTCCCTGCATCCAGTGGGGCTCATAATCTAATTTCCGTGTTTTTGGAGGGTGGGAGGACATGCGAACTACTGGCTTGGTCAGATTGTGACCCAGTGACACTGTGCCGCCATATTGCCGTTCACTTCCCTGTGTAGCCCTGGCTGTTAGACAATCCTGCGAGTGCACAGACCGGCTGGGTGACCATAACCCAAAAAGGGTTTGCTCCCAGTTGCAAAAAGCAGTGGCGTTCCCCCGCTCCTCCTGGCACAGGGGAAGCTATTGCACAAGAGGCACTGGGGGCAGCTATTGCACAAGAGGCACTGGGGGCGTCCAAGATTCCCCGGATGCTTTTTGCATCTCGTGGATGGAGATTACGCAAACCTGGGAAAGTAAGGGTTAAGGCCTGGCAGTGTGTTTAACCATAGCAACGCGGTGTAATGGGTATATTTAGCAGTCTGCAGTGGGGGAGGTGCACCGTAGTCCAGCAGGGATAAGATCCACCACATGGGCCCAGTTACTGTGTTACCATAGATACGCATCGCTGTGCCGCAGAGAGCGAGGGAAGTGCATTGTGGTCAGCACCGGGGAATCCGCAGTGTTTTACACTTCTGTGTCTTTATGCTGAGCTTGTGAACTGGAAATTAGCCGCCCCCTCCCCGACCACCGCAGCACCTAAGTGAGAAGCTGTTTGTGCCAGATCACTCTGTGAAACGCGTGAGGTAATGTTCACACCTGGAGCCTGGTTGTGCCGATTGAAAACTTGTTTGCTGAATAGTAATTTTAGGCTGTGGTCAGACCATAAGACCCTGCAGGTACTGGAGAGTTAGACATTGCTTGTAGCTAATATATAACCATGTCTTTACCTGTACTAATAAGGGTTTGTCCATATATTGTCATCATTATATATATTGAATTCATATATTACTTTACTTATCCTGTACTGATCCTGATTTACATCCTGCATTATACTTCAGAGCTGCACTCACTATTCTGCTGGTGGAGTCATTGTGTACATACATTACTTATCCTGTACTGATCCTGAGTTACATCCTGTATTATACTCCAGAGCTGCACTCACTATTCTGCTGGTGCAGTCACTGTGTACATACATTACTTATCCTGTACTGATCCTGAGTTACATCCTGTATTATACTCCAGAGCTGCACTCACTATTCTGCTGGTGCAGTCACTGTCTACATACATTACTTATTCTGTACTGATCCTGAGTTACATCCTGTATTATATTCCAGAGCTGCACTCACTATTCTGCTGGTGCAGTCACTGTCTACATACATTAGGACATGAGGACAGCAGGTATTGAGTATTTTTTGCATATCCTGTAGACATTGCTCATATATGACATCATGTATCTACGGAGTCACATCTGTATGTTTTTGGTTATGACTGTAATTTTTTGAGATTTCTAAATCATTTCTGTTAAGCCTTAACTTCTTATCACCCATCCCTGAAGCGTGAAGGAGAGGCGAGCGTGGAGGGCGTGTTGAATCAGCTCGTCCTAGAACATTTGCAGCTGGCTCCTCTTCAGTGGGGTGAGTGACACTGGCACGGCTTTATTTGCAATTGAAGAAAACTGTTTGATCACTGACGATTGGTGTAAAGCATATTTCATAGTTGGAACAAAGGATTTGTGTTCCTGCCGTCCCTCTGCCAGTATTTATACAGTGTTTCAAAAGAGTTTTATATCTAGGATCATTTCAGGAGAAATTCATGAATGGAAAATTACAGCACTTCACCCATGTGTGCTGAAGAAGTTTAGTTTAGTAATTGATGAGTCTTTTTAATCTTGTGTTTTTCTGGTCTTCCTTCACCCATGTGTGCTAAAGGAGTTTAGTAATTGATGAGTCTTTTTATCTTGTTTTTTTTTTTCTGGTTTCCTTCACCCATGTGTGCTAAAGGAGTTTAGTTTAGTAATTGATGAGTCTTTTTATCTTGTTTTTTTCTGGTTTCCTTCACCCATGTGTGCTGAAGGAGTTTAGTTTAGTAATTGAGAAGTCTTTTTTATCTTGTTTTTTTCTGGTCTTCCTTCACCCATGTGTGCTGAAGGTGTTTAGTTTTTTAATTGATGAGTCTTTTTTTAGCTTGTTTTTTTCTGGTGTTCCATCATCCATGTGTGCTAAAGGAGTTTAGTAATTGATGAGTCTTTTTTATCTTGTTTTTTTCTGGTGTTCCTTCACCCATGTGTGCTGAAGGAGTTTAGTTTAGTAATTGATGAGTCTTTTTTTACCTCAGTGTGGCTGAGGTTCTACAATTATTTATAGTCTGGCTACACTTGCAAACCCATTTTTCACTTTTAATATTATCCTGTTTTGAAAAAAATCAATGGTAATTTTTATGTTAATCAAGCTTCTTGATCTATTTTGGCCAGGACTGGGCTTTGAGTTATTTGACTACATTGACTGCTCTTGTTCTTTTTTGATGTTTTTGTAGTGTTGCAGTAGCACAGATACGTATCTATTAGATCACGCTACATATTAAAAAAAAAAAAAAAAACTGCATGCGCATAAAAATATACGTAAATGTGAATGAGCCCTTAGTCTATGTGGCCCTTAGTTAATATATATAGCGTGTTTACATTTATGATCATTGCCACCATCAGTTCCTTATCCTTTAATGTTTGGACGGTTCTTCTGAAATCTGCTTTATTATACTTCTATTTCCTCCTAAAAAAAAAAACCCAAATAGCGGAAATCAGGAGTCGGAGATGGTGCCCGTTATTAATTTCACTGAAGTCTTAATTAGACGAGCATCATCTTGAAGTGATACACACTGCAAAGGGCTACCTATCTGATCTCTCATCTCAGACATGAGACATCATCCCTCTAACATTCTCCTCACAAGCATCACCCGGCCTCCTGCCCCTTCTAAAGTGAAGCTTTGAAGCCTTTCATAACTCATTAGTAATTGAAAAAGCTGCTGTGATCCAACTGTGGAGTTCAAGTCTATCCAAATTTTACAGCTTTGCTCATGTTTACTGCTTGACCTGACTTCTACTGGGAACTTCAGGGTCACGCGATGCTCTTATTCATCTTAGACAACTTTTGAGGGTCATGGGTCTCTCTTCACACCAAGGGAACTTAAAATGTCTTGTAGTCCACCAGATCAACAAGTGGTCTTAAGAAGAACTGATAATTAGCTCTTCATCGGCCTAACTATAGAGGCGAAAGGACTGAGCCCCGGCCAGGTTGAAGGAGGATGGAGGAGCCCCATTTTAGAGGTAGTTGTCCCTCCTAGTCGGACTTTTCTCATGTGGATTTTGTCCAGCCTTGTAATAGATGCTGGATCTGTGTGTCCAGGATGCTGCTGTCTTCACTAGATCTCATTTATAAGCTTAGCTTCATTCATGGACCTATTTCCCCCTTCTACAGATCATGGCAAGCACTGATGATGCAAATTGTGTAATTCCTCCTCCTCCTCCCTGCAGAGCTTGCCATGGGTGCAATGCTTACTCGCTACACTAATATACAGTTTATATGATTGGTCTCTGCAAATTTCCTTGTGTGTGTGTCCTCCTCTGTGTCTGCAGCCTGTGTGACCTGCCCTCCTTAGATCCCCTCTCCACACTCCGTTCTGTCATGTACAACATGCTCCCCCTCCCTGCTGTCTTTAACACTATGAGGAGGGAAGGGGAGAGCAGAGAGAGCTGTGAGAATCAGGAGCAGTGCTCTGACTGATTTTGTCAGGAGCAGTAGGGCTGAAACGATTACCGTACTCGAATAATTCGACACAAAAAAAATCCTCAATGAAAATTTTTAGCATCGAGGATTCGTTTGTGTCATGTGACCACGGAGTATGAGTGAAGCACTTGCTTTTACTCACCACTCCGCCGGCCCGCACCGTGCGGTATGACCGGACGCTGTCTGATGTCAGGATGACAGTGCAGCGCGCGGAGAACATGATGGACGAGCTATGGTGCGGCGCCCTTACAGGAGAGGTAAGTATTTTATTTCAATGACGCAGGGGACTTGACTAGGAGGGGGAGATGGTGGCACTAGCGGGGTGTGTTGAATCAGCTTGTCCTAGAACACTTGCAGCTGGCTCCTCTTCAGTGGGGTGAGTGACACTGGCACGGCTTTATTTGCAATTGAAGAAAACTGTTTGATCACTGACGACTGATGTAAAGCATATTTCATAGTTCGAACAAAGCATTTGTGTTCCTGCCGCCCCTCCGCCAGTATTTATGCAGTGTTTCAAAAGAGTTTTATACCTAGAATCATTTTAAGAGAAATTCATTAATGTTAAATTACAGCACTTCACCCATGTGTGCTGAAGGAGTTTAGTTTAGTAACTGATGAGTCTTTTTTATCTTGTGTTTTTTCTGGTCTTCCTTCACCCACGTGTGCTGAAGAAGTTTAGTTTAGTAATTAATGAGTCTTTTTTATCTTGTTTTTTTCTGGTCTTCCTTCACCCATGTGTGCTGAAGAAGTTTAGTTTAGTAATTGATGAGTCTTTTTTATCTTGTTTTTTCTAGTCGTCCTGTTAACTGGATCAGTGTGGCTGAGGTTCTACAATTATTTATAGTCTGGCTTCACTTCCAAACCATTTTTGGGGGGTGCAAGCTGGTGGCATGGGAGGGGCAGCTGATGGCCCTTGGGGGGGAAGCTGATGGCACTTGGGGGGGAAGTTGATGGCCCTTGGGGGGGCAGCTGATGGCCCTTGGGGGGGAAGCTGATGGCCCTTGGGGGGGAAGCTGATGGCACATAGGGCTGATGAGTTTTATAAAGAAAAATATTCTTTTAATTCATTTTTTGTTATTAGAATACTCAATTAATTGTTGGATTAATCGATAGAATACTCGATAACAAAAATAGTCAATATCTGCAGCCCTACCCAGCAGCTAGGTAAAGGACTTACACACACTCTGCAGATGCATAATGGCGGGAAATGTTTTAATAAAGAAGTTTTTATAAGTATTTAGAAAGTTCCATAATTTTTCATTTAAGAAACAAGCAATAAGAAATCTAGTGAAAAGGTGTCCATTGACTTTAAGACTGATACATTTTATCTCCATTGATAGATTGTAGCAAAACTATCAGGACAGGAAAGTTGTGCTGCTGATGGATTTAGGACAAGTCTAAAGGTGTCGTCACAGGTGGAAAATTTGTTGCAGAAATTTCATTGACTCAAAGTCCGTTCCGTGCATGTGAATGGCATTGTTTCTCCAGCAGATGTATGGATTTCAGTGGCAACAAATGCAGCAAATCTACCCCATGTGAATTCACCCTGACGTCGTCCGTCAATAGACTTGTGTTTCCTTCACTTCAGCAGTTCATGAGTTAAACTAGTCTGTGGTCTGACTGGTACAACCAGCAGAATATGCTGATCATACTCACACATCACAAATAGCTGAACGAGGTAATTAGACGAGGACATGCCAGCTCCGAGCAGTTTGTCTGCTGAGCGGAGGGATCTGCTCTGTGTCCACAGAATCCTAGTTACCACTTATCATTTCCGTGACCTTTCTGGAAATGTCAGCATGCGTGTGCGTGTAATCGTACATGTCGTGTCACACAGTACCTCCTATACTGGTGTCTTGGTCTCCACGTCATCTCCTGCATCATCCTTGTAGAAGACGCGAGGAGAATTAGGAAAGGATTGTATGTGGTTTTTGTCTCAGTAGTCAACTATTTCCACGCTTCTTTGTTCCTTTGAGGCAGTCAAAGCTGTGAGGTCAAGACATCTACATGTAGCATCGAGCACCAGTTGTGTGGGGGCTGCTTGACAGTTCTTTGGGGTCAGCTGTGGATTGGTTTGGTATATCTTAATATGTCCACTCCTATGTTCCTGGGCGGTAATTGGTACCAGAGGTGTCTGGCAGTGGCATAACTCTTTTACATGGGTGGCCTGTGTAAGCATCATGTAAGTACATGGGGGAGTTGGGGATCGCAGCTTAAAGGGGTTCTCCAGGATTAAAGAAAACAAACATACTTAAATATTACTTTATAATAAATATATTCCCAAATACCTTTCATTAGTTATAACGGCTCATTTTGACTGGGGAGCAATCATCAGGAGAAATAAAATGGCCGCCGTCCTATTATTACACACAAAACCTGTCCTAATCACACAGGAGGACAAGTTGCTTCACAACACTGAGGTAAAGAGTTGCCTCATCCTCCTCTCTGCTCTGCTTGTCAGGGATTATGATCCTGAATACAGCTGATGAGAACTTTAGCCGAATCTCTGTAGGAATGAAGTTCATGAGGAGACATGAAGTACAGAGAGGATGGACAGGACAGACTGTGGTAATGGAGACTGCATACAAGAGCTGCTACTTTTTAGCCACACCCCACAATCCTCTCATGCCTCCTCATCAGCTCCATTCCCTCAGAGATTCACCTGTGTTCAGGATCATAGTCCCTGACAAGCAGAGCAGAGAGGAGGATGAGGCAGCTCTTTACCTCAGTGTTGTGAACTAACTTCTCTTCCTGTGTGATTAGGACAGGTTTTGTGTGTACTAATAGGACGGCGGTGATTTTATTTCTTCTAATGATTGCTCCCTAAACAAAACAAGCCATTATAACTCTTAATTCCCGGAGAACCCCGTTAAATCTATTGGCTAAATTTTACACTGTAATGCAAGATTTCGGAGAGTGGTCAGTGGAATGAATCTTCACCCCTTTGAAAATTCTTCTTCTGTGTCTAGACTTTGGGTTGTCCAAATTGCTGAAGAACATATCGGACAGCCTACGGTAAGTACTTGCTTCGCCCACAAGAAAAAATAAATAAAAGTGTAGGCACCAGAAGCAGAGTTTTAGGCCCATTGGTTATCCTTCTCTTGGGACTAGTCAGGATCACTCTAGAATCAGACCAGTTTGGGTTTTGGGGCTCTCAGAGGGTAGGTAGTAATGCAGGGCTGTGGAGTCAGTGTCCATTTTGGAGGAGTTGGAGTCGGTATAAAATGGACCGACTCAGACTCCAGAAATATATAATAAATCGGTACAGTTAGTTCAATGCAGTATGTGCTGAATATATTATCATAAGAATTTGGGAAAATGATGAAATGTCCTATAAATGTCTGTTCTATTCCTGATCTAAGGATCTAGGCTTTCAGTTGAAATGAAGGTGTGCTGCCCTTTATGTAGATGCTCAGAAGGGAAGCTCCTCTGCTACAGATCAGAGTAAAAAGGCACTGGGAAGGAATGGCTGCACTCATCTCAGATCTGCTAACAAAAGCAGAATTAAAGGGGTTTTCTCACTAGTTGCAAAGATTAGCTTTCAACATAAAGGGACAGTTAAAAAAAGACATTTTCCAAATACAGTGGTCAGGCATGAACTATAGACAGTTCAGCAGGTCTCTCACTGTACACGGGTTTCTGTGGTAACCTGCAGACCAGAAAGACTGTTATCTAATTGGCTGAGAGCAGGAGTGACCTCACCCCCACGGAATGATGGGACTGAGCTCTGAGTGATTACCTGCAGTAAGCAAAATGTGTTGTGAGGACTGAGAAGCTTTACCTGTAATTATGTTAGAGATCACAATCTCCTGCTCTGTCAGAGTAAGTTAATATATACTAATAACTGCTGGAGATCCCCCCACAGCATGAGGAGACAGGGTGAGTGCAAACTGCCTGTCAGCCAGTGAATCAACCTGCTGAGAAAACCCATTTAAGGCAAGTACTTCTTAGTATATCTAAACTTTCAATAAACTGTGCATAAATCACTTGTCCGGTGCATGTTTTCTCTGCTTTATGTTTTAGTTTGCTTTTCATCTGATGTAAAACACCTCGGGCTTTATGTATGAAAACTGTCTAGGTGTAGAAATTTCTTTGTTGCCCATAGAAACCAATCAGAGCTCCCCTTTCATTTCATATAGTGCTCTGGAGAAATGAAAGGGGAGCTCTGATTGGTTGCTATGGGCAACAAAGAAAGTCTTAGACCTAGACAGTTTTCATACATCAGGCCCTTAGTGATCTGTACCCATAGAAAAGTCTGATACTGGAAGTTCAGATTAAAGATATCTAGTAAAACAGATTACAGACATATATGTACTACTGATTTGTGCAAAGTTTGTTTAAAGTTATCACTTAAACATGCGCCGTGTATGAGGTAGTCGGAGTCTGAGCTTTGGCTTACCGACTCCACAGCCCTGCTGTAATGTATCTACACTGGCTTCTAACAGGAATCTAGCTTCTCTATCCCCCAGTGATCAGCTGTTTGGGAACCATTTTAGGCGATAGGTTAATATGGGTTAAGAAGGCATCCATCTAATGGAACCACTTCTACTGAGAACATCTTGATGCTAGCTTTTTCTGGTTTGGTGACCCCGCCCCCCCCCTTCCTCTTTTACGCCCATATACCAAACAAAATTCATGGACAAAGGTTTATTTCATGAAGCATCTTCTTTACAACTGAAATGCCAATCACGGAGAAACCATGGTCGGACCACTGGTAGAGCGTGTTCCAGTTGAGAACGTTGCGTTGGATTCCTTTCGACATCCTCCATGTTGATGATGTCAAATCTTCTTTCGGAAATGTATTGGATCATCGTCCTGGTCTTACAGATCTCCAATCTGTCTCCTTCCCCCGCCATAGAGTTCTCCCAGCAAAGTTCCTTCTGTCGTAGCGCAGAGAATGAGACTTTGCCGTTTTTTTAGCTGATCTGGCCCGATCCTCCCCGTGCCCTAGAATCCTCCGCTAATGACATCCTAATTGTTGCCTTGACGATTATATCCTTACAAAGCATTAGCGGCGGTTTGTAATCCTGAACTCCATTATGAAGCTATTATGAATAATTAACTATACTGTAAAGAAACGCTTGATGTGGAAACCGCCGAGCGCGCTCGCACTGTAGCCGAACGAAAACCATATTTTTGATTTACGAGGGTTAGCGAGAGGCGTAGGAGCTCCAGGACGTCAAATCCTGCTGCATGGCAGAGTCCTCAGCACAGGAATCAACTGGCCTATGACATTCATAATTATATAGGGGTCTGTCCGCATCCTGGGGTAGCTGACGGAGACGTGCACATTGTTCTTTTTGTGCCAAAATGGCCGTCTTTGTATCCAGAACTGCTGGTTTATAGCATAGAGCCGTATATTCCATCCTGTGCACGGCTGTTTCTTGCTTCATGGTCCTCGTCAGTCAAAGATATGGGAACCAAGGCTTATGTGGAATAGGGTTAGAAGAACATTGGAGGACCTCAAAGTCTTCAGACTAAATCCTTCTGTTGTAGACACCTCAGGTTTGCGCCATTGTCCTAAACCCCCTGCCCTTCACTTACACACCAGATCACATTGGTAGAAGCCTTGAGCTCAGACCGCCTCTGATTTCTACAACCAAAGAGCTCGGTATCACCTTTGGTATGATCAGAGATTTCCATTTCTCATATCTATCTTTCTATCTATCTATCTATCTATCTATCTAAAACAAAACAGCAAAAAGGCAGCACTTAAAAATCAATAAAAATGCAAAAATGATTGATTCGCCCATGTGGAAACATGACGTTTCGGCTCAATCTTAGAGCCTTTCTGAAGGCTTGAAAAAGGCTCTAAGGTTGAGCCGAAACGTTGTGTTTCCACATGGGCGAATCAATCATTTTTGCATTTTTATTGATTTTTAAGTGCTGCCTTTTTGCTGTTTTGTATGCTGGGCAATAGTCTAGTCCCTTTAGGGCGTGCACCTCTTTTGTTTATTTCATTTATTGACTCTAGTGCAGCTATCTATCTATCTATCTCATATCTATCTATCTATCCATCTATCTCATATCTATCTATCTATCTATCTCATATCTATCTATCTCATATCTCTTTATCTCATATCTATCTATCTCATATCTCTTTATCTCATATCTATCTATCTCATATCTATCTATCTCATATCTATCTCATATCTCTTTATCTCATATCTATCTATCTATCTTGTTCCGGGAATAAAGGTCCTCCACGTTTTCATTTACCTTTGAGTGCTGCCTCATTTTCCGTTTGCTACTCATCATTGGCGTTTGTCCACTGCCAGGAGGGATTGCACCGCTTATTCACCTTGTGACTTGTGCTGCTGTTTGTTTGTGGAATTTATTTATCTATCTATCTATCTATCATCTTTTTATCTCATATCATATCTATCTATCTATCGAAGAAAAATGGCAGTGCCAGACAAGCGATAGCAATGCCGAGGTGCAAGCCCAATGGGACCATACTGTCACCCAAATATACAAACGTAGCATAAAGCCAGCAGTCTCAAATGGAAAAAAGGAACAAATTTTGTTCTTTTTTTTCCATTTGAGACTGCTGCTTTTTGGCTACGTCTATTTATCTACCTATCTATCTATCTATCTATATATCTATCCATCTCATATTATTATTATTATTATTATTATTATTATTAAAGCGCCATTCATTCCACAGCGCTGTACATGTTAAAAGGGGTTTACATACATAGTCTAGACAATTGCTCTAGGACAAACAAGTTACAGACTGGTACAGAAGGAGAGAGGGCCCTGCCCGTGAAGGCTTACAATCTATGCGGTATGGGAGGACACAGTAGGTGAGGGTAAAGCTGGTCATGGCAGTGTAGCAGCAGCAGGGTCACAGGTTGTAGGCTTGTCTGAAGAGGTGGGTTTTCAGATTTCTTTTGAAGGATTCCACTGTAGGTGAGAGTCTGATATGTTGGGGTACAGAGTTCCAGAGTATTGGGGCTGCGCGGGAGAAATCCTGGAGGCGATTGTGTGAAGAGTTGATAAGAGTGGAGGAGAGAAGGAAGTCTTGTGAGGATCGGAGATTACGTGTGGGGATGTATCGGGAGAGTAGTTCTGAGATGTAGGGAGGGGACAGGTTGTGGACGGCCTTGTATGTATTTGTTAGTATTTTAAACTGAATTCTCTGGGGAATGGGGAGCCAGTGAAGGGATTGGCAAAGGGGAGAGGCAGAGGAGTAACCGGGTGAGAGGTGGATTAGTCGGGCAGCAGAGTTGAGGATAGATTGGAGGGGGCTAGGGTGCTAGATGGAAGGCCACAGAGGAGAATGTTGCAGTAGTCTAAGCGGGAGATGATGAGGGCATGTATTAGTACTTTGGCAGACTCATAGTTGAGGAACGCACGGATACGGGAGATATTTTTGAGTTGGAGGCGGCAGGTGGTGAAAGGGCTTGGATGTGCGGTCTGAAGGAGAGTGCAGAATCCAAGGTCACTCCAAGGCAGCGGACCTGTTTAACGGGGGAGAGTGTGCAGTCGTTGATGGTGATAGATAGGTCTGTTGGGAGGGCTGTGCAAGATGGTGGAAAGATGATAAATTCTGTTTTATCCATGTTAAGTTTTTAGAAAGCGTGAGGAAAAGAAAGAGGATATTGAAGATAGGCATTGTGGGACTCTGGATAGTAAGGTGGCGATGTCTGGACCAGAGAGGTAGATTTGTGTGTCATCAGCATAAAAGTGATACTGAAAGCCATGGGACTCTATGAGCTGTCCCAGGCCAAAGGTATAGATAGAGAAGAGCAGGGGACCTAGGACTGAGCCTTGTGGGACACCAACAGAGAGGGAATGGGAGGAGGAGGTGGCGTGAGAGTGGCAGACGCTAAATGTCCGGTCTGTGAGGTATGATGCAATCCATGAGAGGGCCAGGTCAGTAATGCCAAGAGACGAGAGAGTTTGTAGTAGAAGGGAGTGGTCGACGGTGTCAAAGGCAGAGGACAGGTCAAGGAGGAGGAGAACAGAGTAATGTTTTTTGGTTTTGGCTGCTAGCAGATCGTTGGTGACTTTTATAAGGGCAGTTTCAGTCGAGTGGTGGGGTCGGAAGCCTGACTGTAGTTGGTCAAAGAGTGAGCAGGAGGAGAGGTGAGAGGACAGTTCTGAATGGACATGTTGCTCAAGTAGCTTTGAGGCATATGGCAGAATGATATGGGGCGATAGCTGGACAGAGAAGATGGGTCGAGTGAGGGTTTTTTAAGGATGGGTTTAATTGTAGCGTGTTTAAAACCAGAGGGGAAGACACCAGAGGTCAGAGATAGTTGAAGAGATGAGTTAGGGCTGGGATGAACACTGAGGAGAGGTTGGGAATGAGGTGGGATGGGATTGGGTCAAGTGCGCAGGTGGTGAGATGTGATCTGGAGAGTAGGGTGGAAAGGTATTCTTCTGTAATTGTGGAGAAGCAGGTTTTGGTGGAAGAGTACTGAGCAGTTATGTAGAGGGGCTGAGGGACTGTGCACTGAAGCCTTCTCTGATGTTGACGATCTTTTGTATGAAGTATGTGGCAAAGTCCTCTGCTGAGATAAGAGATGAAGGTGGGGCGCCGGTGGACGGAGAAGAGAGTAAAAGTGTTGAACAGTTGTTTGGGGTTGTGGGACAGAGAAGATATTAGAGATGAGAAGTAGGCTTGTTTTGCATCAGAGAGTGATGATTTGAAAATGAGGAGGATTGCTTGTATGTGGTGAAGTGATCCTTTGAATGGGATTTCTTCCATTGCCGCTCAGCAAGCTCTGGAAGCTTGTCTGAGTTTCTTGGTCAGGTCTGTTGTGCCAGGGTTGTCTGTTGATTTTCCGGGATTTGTGGAGTGTGAGGGGGGCAACAGAGTCCAGGGCTGTAGTTATTGTGGTGTTATACAGAGTGGTGGCAGCATCGGGGTCTTTGAGGGAATGAATGTTGGAGAGAGGTGAAAGAGATTCCGAAAGTAGGTAAAAGTCGAGATGTTTAAGGTTCCTGCAGGGGTGTGCTAGTGTTGTGGACCAGAGGAGCAGCAGAAGAGACCAGAGAAGAGAAGGTGAGTAAGTTGTGGTCAGATAGGGGGAGTGGCGAATTAGAAAGGTTAGATAAGGAGCAGAGGCGAGTAAAGATCAGATCTAGAGTATGACCATCTCTGTGGGTGGGAGCGGAAGACCACTGGGAGAGGCCAAAGGAGGAAGCGAGTGCCAGAAGTTTGGAGGCGGTCGAGTTGCAAGTGTCGATAGGGATGTTGAAGTCACCCATGATGATAGTGGGAATGTCGGCAGAAAGAAAATGTAGGAGCCAGGTATTAAAATGGTCAAGAAAGATGGTGGCTGGGCCTGGGGGCGGTAGATGACAGCTACTTGCAGGTTGGAGGGAGAGTAGATGCGAACAGAGTGTACTTCAAATGAAGTGAGAGTTAAGGGTGGTGGTGGAATTGGGCTGTAGGAGCAGTTTCCAGACAGAAGCAGACCAACTCCTCACCATGTTTTGCAGCCAGGGCGTGGTGTGTGGGTGAAATGAAATCCGCTATAGAGAGTGCAGCAGGGGAGGCAGTGTCAGAGGGTGTCAGCCATGTTTCTGTGATACCCAGAAGGGAAGTTTGTGTGAGATGAAGAGGTCATGGATGAAAGACAGTTTGTTATTAACTGAGCGTGCGTTCCATAATGCTCCTGTCAGAGGAACCGAGGGAGCAGGGGTCAGGGGAATGTTCTTTAGGTTTAAGGGATTGCAGAAATTTGTAGAGGGGGGTTTGTAGTGAGAGGAGGAAATAATGGTGGGGATTTGCTGTGGGGGCCTGGATTTGGAGAGATGTCGCCAGCAATAAGTAGAAGCAGGGAAAGTGTCAGTAGGTGAGAGAAAGAGAGGGCATGAGGAGGCCATGTGTGTTTGGGAAGGAAATGTTTTATGTCACTTAAACAGGTTTGCACAGGAGGTTAGATGAGTGGGTAAAATGGAGGAGAGATGAACAGTTCCTTGCTGGGTGATTGT